>OX421973.1:115763483-115852131 GCA_949128135.1 Parasteatoda lunata
CCGTCTAGTCAAGTTCCCTTGTAAGGAAAAGGCGTTCCATTATTTCAATAATTCCCTGTTTGACTTTCTTCTGCTTCCAAAATAATTTAAGTCGGATGTAATTTAAATGTTCAGAAAAAAATTTTTGTCGAAGGTCTTGAAATTTACTGCAGTTTATTAAAATATGTTCCAGATTTTCAAGTATTGCAGGAGTCACAGAGTGCTTCCTTGCCAAAAAATCGAGCCTGGTGCTCTCCGTGAGCCCCAAGATTTGTGAGGAATTGATTAAGAAAAAAATTTGGTATTATTTTGTTAGTGGAATTAATTGATGAGTATGTCTACCCTTTTCCTCACTGTCCCATCTTCGCTGCCATTCGTTGATCAGTAGTTTTGTTATTTCCCTTCTAGTAGTCCCTTTCGTTTGAATTTCATGAATGTCGATATATGGTTTTTCACATGCGGATTTGGCGAGTTGGTCAGCCGCCTCGTTACCCTCATTTCCCACGTGCGCTTTCATCCTGTTAAGATGGATGTTTGGTTTGTAAATCTTTTTGATTGCATCAGTTATGTAATTAGAATTGTCAGTGTTTTCAAGGGCCTGAAGACTTGATAGTGAATCGGAAAAAAGTGTTACTGTTTCTGTTAAGTTTTGCTCTAAAATCCAAGTTATTGACTGGTAGATAGCCCATAATTCGGCTTGGAACACTGTTGCAAAATCAGAAAGTCTAAAGGTATGATTTTCCACTTCATGTCTGTTGGAATAGACGATAAAAGCGCATCCTGTTCGATATTCATTTTGAAACCTAAGTTTGGATCCGTCAGTATATATCTCGATTCCCTTTCCTGCTGGTTTGTTGTGATTGAAATTAATAGTTATAATCTCCGCTGGATGTATTATATTAAGTTTTGGAATAGTTTGATACTCGTTATCTTCTTCTTCATGAAAATAAGTATTGGAAACTCTTGTTTCAAGTTTTGCGGTTAAATCAAGTGGCAAAGTTCCAGCAAGGATTTGGAGTGCTGCAGTTGAGGTAACTCTGTAGCATCTTGTGATTGAGATTAAGGGAATTCTTTCTATTTTTCTTAATTTTTTGTTAATACTTACTTGATCTTTATACCATATTTCACATCTATATAAGACGAGGCGTAACATACTATTCGAATAAATAAATTTTCAAATGTTTGGCGTGATTCCCCAGTCGACTCCAATGAATCTATTGAATTTGGCGTAAAACTTAAGAATTTTTGTATGTTGTGACTCCAAATGGGGCAACCAGGACAACTGACCATTAATCTTGAAGCCAAGGTAGTCTATTGTAGTTTGAACAGAAATTCTCTCTCCATTTAATTTAACTGTGGGTTTACGTGAGAATTGCTTCTTTTTGAGAAAAACGATAGCTACTGTCTTTGAAGAGCTGAATTTCAGGTTATGTTCTGCAGCCCATTGTCGAACTTTTCCAACATTAGCATTTTGTAAAGGAAGGATTTAGGACTATAAGTAACACTTAATTGTTTTCCTTATGTGATAGCTTTGCATCAAACTGTTCTTGTTAATTGTTTCGAAGGATACTTTTAACATGTTTCTCGAAGTTAAATTAAATGACAACAAATGTCTAATATATCTTTTCACCTACACAGAAAACCACAAACGTTTCACCGAGGGGCAAACCATGAAAACCTCACTTGATTAATGAAAAGGTAAAGGGATTTTATCCCATTAGCAGTGATGATTTTTTTTACTTCAACTTTCTGGTTGGTGCAAGCCGGGAGTAGAACCCACATAGACCAGTCATCGAACCTCATTAGGAAGAGAATTCTTTTTCCACTGAGCCAACGAGACTTTTCCTTAACAATCGTTGAAGCATCCTAACGTTGAACAGTCGATGATCCAATTTTGGATTTACGACTACCAATGCTCAACTACATAGCCTTGTAATTTTTAACACAATCCAGAAGACAAAGGATCCAGTATTGCGCGAAATGTGCCTTTATGGAGGACTTATTTTCATGGAACTAACCCGCGTTACATAGAGAGGAAAACCTCCCACGGTTAACCTGATGGCAAGACTCTAATCCATGATTCATCTGCCAGGCAGGATATAATTACGTCAGTACTGTGATCGATGCAAGCCGTCTACGGGATTCGAACCTGGGTCACCTCTTTGGAAGGAGAGTGCTCTATCCCCGGAGCCATCACGTCAATAAAACTACCAACTGTGCAATTTCCTTTCCATTTTTTTTACTATTAAAACACGCCATGAGTAACTGGAACTGTGAGTGACATTTAAACTGCGCAAGACCTTCAAGTTGGTAGAGCCAACATGTGAGAAAAAATACTTAATTGATCAGATCTTAGAAATTTAGATCTTAGGTTCCCTGCCAGGTTTAAGCAAAGCAAAAAATTTGAACGCCCTTTAAAAAAAAAAAAAGTATTTAAATTCTTTTTTGCAAATTGTTCACTAGTTTTGATATGATAAATTGTTTCATACTGTTAAGCGTTATTAACTAATTATCCCATATAAACGTTACTAATTAATTTTGTGAATTACTATAAGTTTTTAACAAAAAAAGAGCACGAGAGATTGTTCTTAAAGATAACGGTGCTCTAATTCAGAAATAGATCTTAATCGGTTTCAAAAAGGTAAAAAAAAAAATCGTATTCCGAAATATTTACAAAAATTGAAGTATCTAGGACGTTTTTTCTTTTAGATTTTGCTTTTAGGCCACATTGAGAAAATATGTAAAGTTTAGCTTGAATTTATAATAAAGTAAATAAAAATTGCAATTTCTCATTCTTTTAAAAAATAACACGGTTCAGGAAAATATTAAGCTACTTTAAATAATTAAGTGACCTGAATATAGTCTTTTCAATGTGATCAGAAAGTCACAAACTCAGCAAGTAAGGTAAAATATATTAATTTTAAACTTTTTTTAAATAATTTCTTCCTTGAAATGCGTGATACTTTTTTTCAAATATAAGTAATTAGGATAAAAACAGTACAGAAGCAACTAAAAAATTATCAAGGAGAAAAAAAAAAGGAGAAAAAAATATTACAATATAAACTTGTTAAATATAATATTTTTTAACGTTGAAATTTTTCAATAGGTATTTTACATTGTTAGTGTCATCTATCCATTAAGGTTTAAATCTTTTTCTTCATTTATGAATGAGCTGAAATTAATTATGAATTCCTAATTTTATAGGATTTTGAAAATTTTGATTAAAATTCGAGAAATCTTCACAAATCTCGATAATGAATCATGTTCAGAGAAAAAAAATCAAATTTACATAGAGATGTACAAATAAAGTATATATTTTTTTCCAATTTCGTACACCTTACCAAAAATAAGGAGATCTTTTCCATATTACGTAAGAAAGTATTGAGCGTTGGTCACAAGAGGGCACAACAAGAAGGTTATGTAGAAATTGACTGGTGTTAAACGTCTTGTTGTAAGTTTGTTCATCTGGTAATAACATAACCTTAAAGTATTCCCGTATTAGCATTACGTAATTGTATTGCATCCAAAAATGTCAAATTTTGCACCAAATAAGCGTCATTTGAGGAACTTTTGATTTACTTCTTTACATTGAAGAAAACTGCAGCTGAGAAGCATATGGTGAGGCTGCTGTAAATGGGAGAAGTTGTCGTGAGTAGTTTCAGAAGTTTAAAAAAAATGAGTATGACGTGGAAGACAAAAAACGCAGTGAAAGGCCGAAATTGTATGATGACAAGGAATTGGAAGATTTGTAGGAAGAAAATTCATCCCCAGCGGGAAAAAAAAAAAAAAAAAAAAAAAAAAAACTTGCTCTTACATTACATTCCAAGTGACTCAGCAAACATTTTCATACAGCTTAAAATCGTTGATCCAAAAAATAATGAATTGGACGAGAAATTGAGAGTCGACTTTGAAACACTTCGATGGGAAGTCCTACCCCACCGGCCGTACTCGCCCTTTCAGCCGGTTAAGGTCACATGGTCTGACTGAACAGAAATTTACATCAACTGAAAACTCCCAAAAACAATACATCACCTGGTTCTAATTTTGACTTTTCCTGAAGGAATCTAATTTTGGGCTTAAATAAACAATGTAACTTTGCTAAAAATAAAATAAGTATGCCTTTCAATTTATTTTATGAAAGTTTGAAAATCATATTCTTTAGGAATCTTTGCTGATTTTTCTGAAATGGTTAAAAAAGGTAACATAAAAGCAATTTTTCCCAACTTCTGATCCATTTATACCAGCTCGTCTGTGAAGTATATGCATAATGCTGACTGAATTACCATCAGGCCGTTAATAATGAAATAGGGGATTCTTAACTTTCATGAAGACCCCCCGGCACACATTAGGCAGTACCGGGAATGCTTACCTTTAACCTGCTTATATCAGGTTACGCTAACTTTTGAACCGAATTAACACATTTTATATAGAACTACTAGTTAATGCGAAAATTATATACATTTCGTTAGCCCACCCATCAAAAAAATTTTATGACCCATTCTATTATATAACTGGCGTTTCAACTCCTGGATAAATTCACCTTTGTGTATAAACGTCTTGATGATACTCACCTGCATTTGCGTTACAGAGTGAAGAAAAACTACCACGGTTAACCATATGGTAAGAGGGATTCGAACCCAAGATTCGTGCACCTTTGAGAATATTCTACATCTGGTCTGTACAAGCCGGGAACAGAATCACTAAAGATTAGGCATTGCTGGGAATCAAACCAGCATCACCCCACTGAGTGGCAAGTACTTTATCCCCTGAGCCACTGCCTTGTGCATAATCCAATTAAATAAGCCTTCCTATTGTAGGTAGGAAACGTGCCAAAAAAAATTGTGGCAAAAACGAATTCCGGATAAATTTTAAAGTCAATATAAACTCAATTTTAAAATCTGCTTTAAAACGTAGCCATCGCTCGCCCGTCAAAAAGTATCGTTAATTAATCACTCAAACAAAAATAAAGGCTAAAATGGATTGAGCTCAATTATTAGCCTAGATAACACAAGCTCTAATTTTGCCTCCAAGCATTAGTCCGTTGTAGGAATTGATTATTTCTCGTGTCACAAAATAGATCGTGACCAAAACAAATTGAAACATTCTAATAAAAATTAAATCTTTCCTCCTAACTTTGGCCTATTGTAAAATTTTTTTACCAGCCGATAAAAATTATGACAAAAATAACTTTTAATAAATCTAAGCTATTTTTAAACATAATTTCAAATATTAAATCCAATTCGTTAGTCTGCTTTCAAAAAAAAAAAAAAAAAATGCATTAGCTCATTTGACCATTTACTTAACCCGATTGCCGAAAAAAGTAACGACCCAAACAAAATGTAGAGAATTTTTAATCATAAAACCGAAACTCCATTTGTTAATCCATGCTGGAAAATCATTCACACATCAAACATTTTGTTAGCTAACTCACTAAAAACTTTTGTGGTTAGAACAAACTTTTGCCTATTTTCGACCTACAAACCAAAAGTATTAATTTGGTCCCAAGTAACGATCCCATAGTACGACACCATTAGCCCATGCACAATTTGTTTTGTCTTGAAACGTTTTATACGATCGAGAATCGCACGTTTTGAATTATTCCCCAAAATGTCATCTTCTCAGTCAAAAACTTTTATTACTTTAACCGCAAATAAAAACTATGGATAATTTTTTACTATAAATTCACAAGTTTTAATTTAGTATTCTAATGATAGAGAATATAATTAAAGCAACGAAGTCAGTCGTTTCACATTTTCAGACAAAAGAGTAATTATAGATATATTATAGTAGTTATTTTTATAACTGTAATAACATGTTATGAAAAGATATTAAAAATGTACTTTTTCTTACAGGGTCTGTAACAAGAAGAGTCAAATCTACGGAAGATTTTGATACCATGCTAACACAAATACAAATTCAATAACAAGTGATAAGAAAAGAAATTATATCTGGTGCCAAAGTATTGATTTGATAGCAAGAAGATATGAGCGAGTAGTAAACACCGCTGTCAGACTTACCGGACTCCAGTATCCAAATCAGCAGAAAGACTTTTGGACGAGACAAGAAATGTAGAAGATTTCGAGCCATGTTAAAAGACATGCTATAGAGAATTTCATTTTACAGTCTTAATACTGTGTATATTTGTAATACGATACAGGAAAAAAAAATGCTGTAACAATGTTTAACATAAATTGAACATGATTGAAAAAGACTAAGCTCAACAGAAACTCTTCAATTTAGGTTAAACCTTCTAATTACTAATAATGTTGTAAACTAGCTGATATAACTGATCTTATATTTATATAATATTGAATATGAATAGGGCCACACCAGTGATGTAATTAAAAGATTATTTCGTGTGTTTGTCATTTTTACAGTGGAAGGAAAACTTTTTAATTGAGAAATATATAATTGGAGTAGACAGACATATTTAATTAAGTTAGTTACTTAGTTTAAATGAGAAAAAAATTGGTAAGCAGGCAGAGTAATATCTTTGCTAAAAAAGATTGTAGCTTTAAATGAAGATATTCAATGTAAGGATACTAATATTAAAAACTATAGTTAAAATAAGAAATCTATGAAACAAAGTTCACAGATACCTGAAGAAAACACAATATAATCAACCACTGAATTATCTTTTAGCAAATAAATTTAATATTTGTAATCAGAGATATTCGGCACATTTCATGCATCTTTGCTTTTCAGTGCAGGAACGCTGGGAGTGTCTAAATCCTTGAAAACGAAAACTTTGTAGGGGCCGCCGTGGCATCGCTCAATGCTAACCGGGAACTGCTTTCCGTGAAGTATATCTTCTCACGATTGGCTAGCTTGGGAAAAGTGGGAGGAGTCTATAAGCTCCGCCCACCCTCTTCTGGAATTGAACCATCTTGAAGATTTCTAATTTCATTTTCCCTAATTCCAAGAAAATTTCTACTGAATTAAAGTCCTTTGGAAGAGAACAAAGCGACAAACAAGGTTCGTAATTTTCAGAAAAAAAAATCGTGCTCAAAATTGATATTTTAGCCTGAGTAAAACTTGAACGTCGCTAGTAATTCACTTAACTAACACTCAAGAGTTCGATGTAGTCATCCATGTCTTCTGATTGCGAGATATGAGGGTGGCCACTCTCCAGACCAAAAGAAATTCCCTGAGTTTTCCAGAGTAAAATTCCCGATACCACAATGCAACATTAACAAGATTTCATAAATTTATTAGTTATACAACAATATACAGTAAATGATAAAAAAATAATATATACAGCTGTGTTGCATTTAAAATGTATTATATGAATTTCTTTTACAAATGTGGATACACATTTACAAGATCTGATGACACGTTAAAATGAGGAAAAAAGTGGAAATGTTCTCTGATAAAACACGTGTAAAAAGTTGGGCATTTCTAGCACCAAAAAATATATATTAATACACATATTTCTGCTAAAAATATAGATTATTGAAATAGCAGCCATAAAATTTACATATAAAAAAATAACTGCTGTATACCAACCATAAAAATAAACTTAAAAATTAATAATAGTTTATAAAAATAAAAATCTACATTTCAAGGAATTTTAGAAACTTTATTTTGTATAAAATGAAAAGTTGTTTTATAAATAGCTTATTACACAAATTAATCAACTCCATCAAACTAAAAATTTAGAATTGAGATCGAAATTACTTGTGAAATAAATTATCAATAAATGAAAAGCCAAAAATATTTAGTCATATAATGGTCATTTATATTATTTTAAAATTAAATAAAAAAAATATACCTATATATATATTAATATATTCCTTGACACTTAAGTTTGAGATGTTTTAAAAAGTGGAGTTAATTAAATTGTACAGTATAAATAGCTCAACAAGTGAATAATTGAACGCTTTAAAAAATTAATTTCTTATAGCTTTTAATTGCTTATCAATTGAAGAAGTTTCTAAATAAAAATCAGCCGTTAATTTTTATTTTTTAGCATACAATTCTTTTTTTCATTTTGCCTCTTTTCTAACATAACTTTCTTTTTTTCTTCTGTTGCCTCCTTCCTTTTTTCTAATACTTCGATATAACGTGTGTGAGACTGTTTTCCGTAGTTTATCATGGATTCCGACGGTTATTTTGTCAACACCACCAGCATCCATAACACCATCATGAATTTGCCTTAGAGCAACTAAACTATCGTCATGTTGATTTTCTATTAAACAATCTGAATTACTGGAAAAGCCCCATTCTATAAAAGCGCTTCCGTAGAACTTCAAATAGAGAGAAGGTTATATTCCAAACTTCAAATAGAGAGAAGAATACATTATCCAATCTTTTTTCTCTCTTCTCAAATTGCTCCATTTCTTACTTAACTAGAGGATTCCGAATGAACGTTTTGTAACTATCTTTCACACTGTCAGCCTTGATACCTGCATTGAAAGGCAAGATGAAAGCAGTTTTTCAGCAATTGCTGTATTTAAAATTACACCAGGATCAAGACAAGATAGCCCTCTTGTTAACTGAAATTTTAAAGGTGATCTTTTCACAGAATTTTTTATAAGTAATTGCACATTCTTTCCTAAATGAAAATTCTTCAGAAGGTGAAGAATCTTTTATTTTCCTTATTTCTTCCTTAAGTGCAAAACTGAGAGCAACTTTGTTGATTAGAAGCAGATTATCTGCCAATGACAAATCTATTTTTCCTAATTTTGAAGAGTTCTCGACTAAAATATCGGATTTTACAAATTTATCAAGAAGAGATCTTAAAATTTATGTTAAATGAGAGAAAAGTGAAGGAGCTAATGGAGCATCATTCTGAAATTCTGTGCCCGTAAAAAGTCCACTACACTCCACCCTGTAAACTTTATTGCATGTTTAACCCACAATGGATTGTATGCAGTCCACAGCTACCTATATCTAACAGCACAGGGTCTTGCGGCATTTCCTCAAGTTCTTTTTTAAGATCATTAAGAAATTTATGGTTGACATTAGGTCCATCCATAGATATTTGAATTATTTTATTTTTATTGATAGAAAATTGGGTAAGGGCTTCTTTGAAATTATCCAACAAATCCTTTGCTGTCGAAAGATCAAGAAATACTGATTGTCTGGACTTTATTTGTATCTTTATTCCAAAGTCGAATATTTACGTCCATTTGTTGTTTCTGAGCGATTTTATTTAGACTTTCATCAAATCCCTTGACTAAATAATCACAGCTAGCTATGGTATTTTGTAATTGCTCCCTATAATATGTAGCAATACCATGAACACAGGTGTATGCTATTTTGGTTCTGTGTAGAGATATTTTTCTCACTATCAGTAAACATTTTTTTTCATTAAAAGTACTGCCCGCAGAACGAAAAGAAGAGTGTTGCATCACTGCATACAAACACCACAAGATTTCTGCTTCTGATACACTTTCTGATCTTAGAAAAGAAACTAATGTTGCATCCTTTTTAGCTGGCTCATTTAGAGAATTTTATACAAGATTTTTGGTAGTAGAATCTTGTTCACCAAATGCACTCCTCAAATCATCGGACATATTTCTGCTAATGACGGCTTTTTTGTGTTTCCTGGATTTCTGATGACTAGTTAGTGCTTGTTTTCCCATATTGCTCAGGGAAAATACAGAATTACATAATTTACACACTGCAGAAAATTTGTCAGTCCGGCACTCACGTAACCATGCGCATTATGAGGATTTTCCATCCATTCTGTCTTAAATGATGTTTTAAAACCAGGCGCCATCGTTTCAAGCCACCTAAAAGTAAAATCTTAATAAACACTTTGTTTTCGTTTGTATTTTGAAAATAAACTTAACTACTGAAAAAAGGTTACAGAAAAACAGACTACAAATCTGCTAAAAACAATAGAATTTAGCTAATCACATTCCAAAATAGAATTTAGTTAGTCATATTCTGAATAAAAATCTTGTCATAATTGTATTAAAACTTCTAATAAGCTTTTTCTATCAATAAAGGGGCTAGTAACCCACCAAAAAATCAGCATTGTTAAGTATTCCCGCTCAATTTTTGAGAAAAGGTCTAGATACTTAATGCACTCCACTAGCTAACTATTATCGCAGCAGATGATAACTGCACTAAGAGAAATAAATGAATGTTTTCCTTTTAATCTTAAAAAATGGATAAGTGAAAAAAGGCGTTGTTCTGAGGAAAATAAAAAACAATCTAAAAAATTTTTTGTCAATTAAAAACATTAACGATTAATGACCACCTTGGTTACAAAGCATCTACCTTAATTTCTGGCCTATAATTACGCACCCTTTAATTTTAGAACCTCCGGAAAATCTCCGCCGTATAATTCGCTCGGAATAGTTAACGTCCATTGTAAAAATGCAACATTTCGGCGATAATATATAAATAAAATAAATTAGTGAATAAAATTAAATACAATTATTATTAATTTGCATAAGAAAATAATTATTTTCCCTATCGGAACTAAAAATTTCATCACAGTAATATTAAAAAAAGTATTTAATAATTATAGTAGAAATAGAAAAAAATTAAAAGCTAAATAAAATCTAAAATCCTTTAAAATCGGAATCAGATTAAACTCTAAAAGATTTGCAATCATAAACAGCTGTAATTATTTTTTTAAAATCGTGTTTAAGAGTTACAGCAAATATATATAAGAACAATTTAAAAAATATAAAAATAACTGGTAAACGCAAACTCCAAGTCAAAATTCATGCTGGTACCAGCAAAAAAAATATGCTAGTTTATGCTATGGTTTGCTGGGTCTGCTAGATTTTCATGCTTTTTTATGCTTGCCAGCATCACATGCTAGATACCTAGCATGCATCGTACTAGCATGATAGGCAATGTACAAGCATCTCATGCTTATTAGCTGTTTAAGCTGGCTCCCTAGCATGGAGAGGTAGGTACCTTAACAAGCTAGTGTCACATGCTAGATACCTAGCATACATCGTATTAGCATGATAAGCTATGAACAAGCATCTCATGCTTATTAGCTGTTTAAGCTGGCTCCCTAGCATGGAGAGGTAGGTACCTTAACAAGCTATTTTATGCTTGCCAGCATCACATGCTAGATACCTAGCATACATTGTACTAGCATGATAAGCTATGTACAAGCATCTCATGCTTATTAGCTGTTTAAGCTGGTTCCCAAGTATGGAGAGGTAGGTACCTTAACAAGCTATTATATGCTTGCCAGCATCACATGTTAGATATCTAGCAAACATCGTAATAGCATGATAAGCTATATACAAGCATCTAATGCTTTTAAACTGTTTCCCAACCATGGAAAGGTAGATACCTTACTAGCATGATACCTTGTACTAGCATGATAAGGTATGTACAAGCATCTCATGCTTATTAGCTGTTTAAGCTGGTTCCCAAGTATGGAGAGGTAGGTACCTTAACAAGCTATTATATGCTTGCCAGCATCACATGTTAGATATCTAGCAAACATCGTAATAGCATGATAAGCTATATACAAGCATCTAATGCTTTTAAACTGTTTCCCAACCATGGAAAGGTAGATACCTTAACAATCTATTATATGCTTTTTTTATACTTGCCAGCTTAATATGCTATACAGACAGCTTAGGCAAAAATAGCATTTTTTATTTTTATCAAATCCTTAGAGCTTGTTATATTTATTTAAAATAGGTTCCTCTAGAACATGTTTAAATTTTATTAATTTATCATGCAGATTATAAAATTGTAATTAAGAAGAATAAATAAATATAAAATTTGTAACATGTAAGAATAAAAACTGCAAAACAGTTTACTTCTTCATAAGGTCTCTTCCAGATGGTTATGTGTTAAAAGTAAAAACCTTACAGATTTTGTCTTTAGTTGCAAAAAGCTGTAAAAACTTTTCCACTTTGCTGTTATCATTCAAAAAATATTGTTTGTGTATTTATTACATCTCATATGAGGCAAAATTCATGCATGGTCATCAAAATTCAGGCTGGTACCAGCAACAAAAATATGCTGTTTTCAAACTCTTGCTGGAATAGCAAAAATTCCAAGCAACTGATGGTAGAATTCTCATGCTGGAATGGCAAAAGTTCCTAGCAACCGATGGTAGAATTCTCATGCTAGAAAAGCACAGAAGACTAGCAAGTGATGGTCGTGATTGTTGCTAGATTAATAAGATATTCCAGCAACACAAGCTAGTATCTGTATGATAGACAAGCAATAAAGTGTGCCAATACATACCATGACATGCTAGTAATTTTGCTGGTACCAGCAAATATTTTTGCTAGATCATGTTGCTGTTTTTTTTGCTGGTGTATAGCATTTCAAGCTTGTCTAGCAAATAAATAGCAAAAAATTTAACCTGGATCTAACTTTAATACAAATTCATTTTTGCAGGAATACATAATATATTTAAATTCGCTTCACATTTAAAAACATTTTTAGGATTACATTAAAATTAAATATTGCATTCGCTATAATTTAACCAAAACATATTATTAACAAGGTTTTCTGGAAACATGAGGATGTTTAAGAACATAATAATGATATGGAATTTTTTTTTAAAAATTAATTTAGGTTTTCTAACCGAAATAGCCAGCATTTTTATATAGTTCAATTTTAGAAGTTCTAACAGTGATTTAAATCAATATTATACATTTATAACTGAGTTATAAAATATATAGCTTGACATTTATAGCCAAATGAATTTCTTAGGCAGCAACAGAACAAGGCCCGTGACTTTTTACATTACATAGAATATCACGTTAAAAAAAGTTTAGTCAATATTGCAGAAAAAGATTCTTTCAATCAAATTTATGTCCGACTTTAATTTGAAGTAATGTTTCTGAGGTACAGATCAAAATTAAATTAACCTATTTTTCATGTGTAACGAGAAAAATAAAAACATAGTCCATCTTTATTACATATTGCAAAAATATTCATTTGCATATAGTGATGCTATGAAAATGAATTGGGCAAATTTTTTTTTTTTTTTTTTACATAATGCCTTTTAATTGTGTAAAATGTGCATAATTAATAAAAATTGTAAATATTTTCAGAATGAACACACATAATTATTTTATGTAATAATTTTATTTATATAGACAGGGTGCGTGGCCAAATCTTTCAACAAAAAAAAAAAAAAAAAAAAAAAAATAAGCAGTCAAAAAATATTTTAAAGCTCTATATACATTATCAAAAGGCTAAATAATTTTCAAACACTTTACATGATCATGATGAATTAAATAGTTTCTGACAAAGATACTATTATTTAAAGATACTGGGCTACGTAACAAGTGAAAATTTCACCCATGTGGTTTTTCCTGCATGGTCAATGGGACTATTCACGCTGCATGCGAAAAAATAACATATGCCAATTTGATGGTGATTCAAACAAAACCTTGTTTTATTATAAAACCTCACGTAAGTTCTTCGTCGGAAAATATATTTCATCAATCAGTTTCTTATTCTCATAACCAAAAACCATAAAAGAAAATATTTTTTATACTGATGGAATGGTTCTTGAGATTTTCCACCCGCGTCAATCATAGAGTTGAGATAGTATTTCATTTCTATGGTCCGCAGTTACTCTAAAATGAATATTATGATTTTTCGATTATTAAACTAGTTACCGTTTAAGTAATTTTGCAATTGAAAGGTAAAAAACCTTTCTCTCTCATCCTTATTGGGATGTTTCCCAAACAGTCGCCGGGGAGCAACGCTGGTGCTACGACTCTGCCTAAATCATATATTTGTTTCCCATTTAGTTCTTTTCAAACTAGTTAAAATAGCTCTTGTGTTGACTTTATAGCGAAAATAATATTTGATAGCTCACGTTTTAACTATTAAACTATTTTAACCAAAATGAAAATGCCCTCTGGGGTCAATTCCAAAGATGCGGTAAAGAATGAGTGCCTGTTGGATTTGCCATTGTGTCGTAAGAAACAGGGGTGTTTTAACAGTTGGGCAAACAGGACAATACCCAGGGTATCCCAAAATACTTGTTCGATAAAAAGATATATCATTACCTGTTAAAAGTGTTAGGTATCCAGAGATTGAGGGGGCTCTACCTACCCAAGTAGCACAGAAACATCGATCTATACCGTGGCCGTTCCTATCAATATTTTGAAAGCGGAGGAATATAGATACTGTGAACAAGTTATTGAATGAATTCCGTCAATAAAACTTTAAAAGTATTTTTCTTAAAACACTCTATATTAAATATATTTTAGTTCCATAGTTCAAAATATTTGCTAGAAAGATAAAAATGAGTAAAATTTCTTTATACTTGCTCATATTAGTGAAAGTAAAAAATAGAATGCCGTGATAACTTTATGGAACGGGATTGGAAGGTGAAGCGATCTCAGTATTGCTATCAACAAAGTTTATCCGCTTGTCACGTGATCTTCAGCTCTGACGTCGCGCTTTAGGATCCATGTTTTTACCATGATCCATGAATTTTTAGCGTAATATTGTCGTCAAAAGTCACCTTACTGATTTAATTTAGGTAAGCAAAGTTTATTCATCTTCTATTTACTTATATAAACTCTATTAATATCGTGTCAGGTCTTCATTTCTAATTGCAATGTTTCACTTTTATATTTAGGTTAAGCCTACATTACCGAAAGAACATTCCATTATAAAAGATCATATGTAGCTGGTTTTGAATTCGCGATCGCAACACTCGATACGCCATCTAGCGGGAGACTGTAAATATCGTGCATTAGTTCCCACATAACCATTGGCAATGACGGACGCCATTTTCTTAGCATAAAAAAAGAAGCAAAATTTCCCTAAAGAAAAGGTAAAACTTCTTGAAAAAACTAATCAGAACATGCCAAACATTGAAGCAGAACACGCCAAGCATTTGAAGAACAACTTCTCAATATTTTTTACCTTTCTATTACCAACAACATAACATGATTTCATGATCACTTGCTGTTAGAGATGTGTGTATTGCGGTAAAATAATTTTTCTGTCTTCAATTCATTACAAGTTAAAATGAAATCAACATTGCTTTCGTCATTCCAATGAATAAATGTGTTCCAATGAATTCCATACAGAACTGTAATAGTTATAGAATATTCTTCTTCTTCATAGAATAGTATATATTTCTGTATCTACATAATTCAGAAAACAACAATAAAGAATAATCCGAATTACTTGAAAAAGTATCTTTTGTGCTGATTATAAATAAATTTTTTATCGTTTTCTTGGTAAGTGTTTTTTAGTTTTGAAAGAATTTCAACTAGATTTCAGCTATTCTGTTTTTAAGCTACATATTAAAAATCATGTCGAGATCTTACAATTATAAAATTTTGATGTGTGGTATGTTACCTAAAAGTAATGAAGGGATAAACTATGTATATATTATTTAAGAATAAAGTTTTCAAACAAAGAACATATCATTTTGGAATTCTCCGGACTTATAAATCAGGTAAGTGTTATGATTTTTATAATAAAAAATTTGCTTGTAAATAATTTTTTTTCTTACTTGATGATCGTTCTCTACAAAATGGTTTTTTTACGTCTGATTAAATACTATAAGAATTAAAAAAAAGAAACAAAACGAAAGTTGTTATTGAAAAATGAGGAATTTTTAAAATCGTTTTTATCCTAAGAATTCTTTATTTTACGTTTTTTAGTTTATCATTTTTTGATAAAATTGTTGTCAAAATACTTTTTTTGAAAAATTAAATGGTATTAAATTATGTGTTTATGTATACTTCTTGCATATTCTAATATTTGAAGTAATATGATTCAGAAAAGTATGGAAGAAAAATTCGGTACTTACGTATTAACCACAGCTACAGATTTGGCAGATTTTTAAGTGCCGCCAATCTACACTTAAAATTTTTGGAAAAAATCTTAAAATGAAACACTTTGTTTAAAATCAAAGTAGTCAATCGGATTTCGGTGGAAAATGGGCCGATATAGAGTTTAGCATAGATTCAAAAGTAACTTTTCTCTCACCTGATTCTATAGCCATTATGAACTCTAATAAATAAGATTCAAAATGAAATAACATTTCCAAAACGGACTTTTACTAAGATAAAGTTTCATGTTATGGGTATTGGTACATTTTCGTTATATTTCACTCCATAAAATATTTCGCTCTTAAAAAAATAAAATTGCATCTTGTTTTGTTTTTGGCAAGTCCCAAAGACGCATTTTCGTAACACTAAAAATGGCGACAAAAAAAGAATAGTTCTTTTTTTGTTTTGTTTCGTAAGCATTCTTTATTTTACGTTAAAATTTAAATGGGCCTTTCATGTTATACCATTAAATTTAGAAAAACTATTTCTCAGGCATTAGGTTTGAACTTTTATAAGAATATACCTATTTTTTTCTCTTTATTTACAAATATTTTTCCGATGTGTTCTGAATGTTCCTTCTCTAAAAAAAAAGGAGATACCATTTTGTTTTCGTTTGCATAAGAAAGAAAACAAGCATTTTTCTTTTTTAAATTTAATCAGCCACAATAAAGATGGAACGTTACAATGCGACATGCTGCATTGAAGACGTCTCCAGTGTAACTGATTGACTGTTCATGTGGAAATCGCAGGGATTCGGCACATACAACAACGCCCCCTATAGTTCGTTGCGATCGCGAATTATAATTAAGTAAGTAGTTTTTAACTTTTCGCTAATTTTAAATATTATTATCGGAATAATTTCTAATTAATGACGTAAATTTATTGTCAAAGTTGTTTGTTCTGAATTGTTTACTTCTTGTTTGCTGGGATGTTAAATGTTATGTTTTACAATCTATCTAATTTTTATTAAATAAATTCACTAGGTTCGTAAATAATTTTATGTAAGATGAAATGTTTCTAATGTCATTTGTTGTGTGAACAAGGTTCATAGCATTGTAGTTATGAGTGTATAAATACTTTTCATAAAAATTAAGTCTCTCAACGTTAATTCTGTAGCTTATTAACAGTTAATTCGTTTTAAAACATTAAAAATTGTGCTCAAAATGATATAAGTATACATAATTTATCAAATTATTAATGTAAGCGAATTGTAAAAGGTTATATAGATTTTAAAATTACGTCTAAAAGTAAAATAAGCAGTATGAAAATATTAAACAATTTTAAAAAAAGAAATAAGTTTAACTTTTCAATTTCTGAAAACAATGATATTCTATTTACCTAAATTTAATCCAGTCTTGTAATATAATTCTCTATATAAAAGTTATTAATATAAGATTTAGTTTATGGTACAGGAATGATTGTTATTCGTTACTACTAAAAAATTTTTTTTAAATGTGTCAGATATCAAGTAAGGTATGTGTTATGTATAAAGTATGATATGTGTTTGTTATGTAACAAGAGTATACTAAAGGAAAATTAAAATAGACACTAAAGGCTCAAAATCAAAATAGAGATTTATATGTTTATTAAAACTTCTTTAAAGAATTTTTTGTTTGCTGAAAATTATTAAAAAAAATTATATCAAAATGTGTTAATCTTTAAAATAACTTTAAAAACTGAAGTATAATTTGGATAAGAGCACAACAACTAAAACTTATAAGTTTCTAAGATAATGATTAGAAAATATTGATCAAAGCTTTTCTAATTAAATATTTTATTGTTTTTCAGGCTTTGAAAAAACCCGGGGGAAATTGGGTTTTTTCATTTTGTGGTCATAAACTTTAAGTTTTACTGTATAAATATTTTTATTTATTAAAAAGTGTTGTATAAGCTTAAAAATAGAAATAAATCTGAAAAGTTATTTTAATTTTATTATATGTATTTTTTATTATTTTTGAATAACACATTATCACTAATACATAGGTTGAATCTTCTTTACTGTTAAATACATAACGTTTCACAATTTTTAACCCAAGCATTATAAAATATAAATACAGTATTATAAAAGGAACAAGTTTATTAATTTTTTCGTTTTCACGCACATATATTTACTAAACATATATATATATCTTACCTATTGTAAAGTTATAACCAAAATTTCATTTGACTTTAATAAAAATCTGAAATAAATACTCAATGGTCTTCCATGTTTTTATAATAAAATTAATAGAAAGTGAAATTAAAATTACATATAATTGAATAAAATTAGATATAGTTTCAGCAAATACTTTTTCTTAAAATTTTATTTTTGTGTCTCGTAAGAAATGATAAATCCATATTTTTGTGTTGATTTTTTAATTTTTACAAATTATGTCTAAATTTTTCACGAAAGGGGTACCTCTCAGAAAAACCTAGACAGACCAGGTATATATATGTATATATATATATAAATAAATATACATGGTATAAGTATATATATAACACAACAGGTCTATATGTGATTCTTATTAAATAAGATTATAACTTAGCTGTGATTCATTCTAAAATTAATGTGTAGAAATTAATTTTGTAATGTCTAATCTTATATTGATATCTATTTACAATATATATCAAGTAGAAATTTTATATTTTGATGTGATAATTTGTTAGTGTTGTATCTTATTCTCAATGCCTTCTCGTAAATGATTAGAATTTATTTAGAAAATGAGTGCACTTGTTTATTTATACCACTATCCGTAATTTAATGAATAAATGTCAGACAGTTCTTTCATTGTGTTGCAATTTCACCAACATAGGTGTATATTTTGCTCTACTCAGCCTTTTAGCTTTTAAATAAGTAAATAAATTATGACATCAGACTATTTTATTTTGTTGTCACTGCACAGAGCAATTGCAAGATGAGAAAACTAGTATAAATTTAGGAGCCTCGAGTAACATTTTGTATTTTCAATTTTTTTTCCTAATTTATTTTTCATGAAAAATTTGCATGTTATAATATTTACAAAAATGTATTTAGTTTATGTATTAGTAAGTATAATCATTCCCTAAATTTTTTCTCCATAGAAAGCATTTTATTAAAAATGGAGCTATTATTATTATGATCAAAAAAATTAAAATTGCTCTTTGGATCCTTTGGCAAAGGAACCTTTGCTCTAAAGTATAGACCAGTAAATCTTAACCTTTTCAAACCTTGCTGTCCCCTTAAAAAGCGAAAAAGACTTTAACCATCTTATTTCTTCTGTACTTAAGGGTGTATGGAGAGAGTTTAAATGATTATTCTATATAGGACTGGGCAATAAATCTATGTATCTCAAAATATCTACGTAACACATATATCGGCAGGCCAATATGATGACTTTTGTTTTAGATGATGCATCAGAAATCTGATTTAAGCAACTGATAGTGACTTTCATTTTAAGCGATGTATCAGCTGTGGAGTTGTTTATAGCATCGATTTTTCTTATTATTAACAAGTGTACATATATAAATAATACTGGAAAGTGGGCTAGCTAATATAAATATTTTAATACTTTTTTAGATTAAATTTTTACATAATTTGTATTGTCTTGTAGCTGTTTGAATAAATTAACAAACTTTTGTTTTCAGATTCGGTATTTTGACAGCATATGCCATTATTTTGACTGAGGCGAAAAGAAAAAAAGTCATTTGAAAGAGTGCCTGCCATCACTAATGTCATTTGGGTAAAATTGTTGATTAAAATATTATTTATTTTTATTAATATATATATGTGATATTTTTTTCCTTCCAGTTTTAAAATGCTTTAAGAAAAAAAATTTAAAAAATTTTTAATCTGAATAACAATTCCAATTGCTAATAATAAATCAAAATATTTAGAATTCCTCTCATTTTTGTATTAAATTTTACAAACATTGATCTGCAGTTAATCCTTAACATTTCTAAGTTTATTCAGGATTCTTCGTGTATACTCAAAATTTTTTAATATGTATTAATATATATATCATCAGTCGATTTTTATCTTTACAAGCTTTAGTTAAAGGCAGCATTACAATTAAATTTAATTAAAAAATAATGATAGAAAGAGATTCTCTCTATTTGAAAAATACAAAATAAAAATTTTTTCCCATGTAAAGGAAACCAAATATTGCAAAAAAGTTTCAGAAATCCAAACCAAAAGAGTGAGTGAGAGAGAGAGGCTTGAAAAACTTAATTTTCTAAGTCTAACACAGTTGTAAGTCAATAGTTTTTGGATCTGATCACAAAAAAAAAGTAATTTTGTAGAAGGAAGGAAAAAAAACGGTTACATTAAGGAATTGAATGCATTTGGAAGTGCAGTGTATTTATAATAAGTTTGAGCTTTTGTTTAATTATACTTCTAAGTATATGCAATCATAAGTAATCAATATCAGATCTAAATTCTAAAAATAAATCTTATTTTCAACTTCAATACTTTTTGTGTATTCACATTTGTTTAAGAGAATTTTCTTTAATACATAGAAGTAAAATTGAATATTAAGAAATACAATTAAAGCTGAACTGACTAGCTTTTTATTATAGTATTTTTTGTTGTTAAAGATTTATTATTTAATCAAAGATACAGCATTGCCGCTTGAATATTCAGTCAGTTTACCAAACAGTGTCTAATGCAGCATGCCTTATTTTGATCCGTGTGTCGATTCTCTAAGCCAGTGATTCTCAACTGCTGTGCCACGGTACTTTTTTGTGCTGCCAAATTCTTGAAATGTTCATAAAAAGTATATATATATATACTTTTTATAATTTTTCTAAGCTTTAACCGCGTGAGCAAGGAAAGCAAGCTAAATATTAACTTACAGATGGAAATAAAACTTAATCATTAAAGTAAGCTATGCAATTAATAAACAAATTAACAAAGGATAACTAAAAAAAAAAACCAAATAGGGGAGAGTCGGGTAGCCCCGCCCACTTAAGGACTATTGCTTAAATTTCTGTATAATATGGAGTAATAATCAAGATTTTTGTATGTTTCTATTGTTTTATCATTTACTTAAATAATACAAAAAGAATAAACCAAAAAAAAGAATAGTTTAACTTAAAATAGAAATTTAAAAAAACATGTTTTCAGCTCTTTTCAAAATGTGTCGGGTAGCCCCGCCCAGTTACAAAAATTATGTTTTTTTATTGTTTTTCCAGGTGTAAATGAAAATGACCAATGTATAGACAATAGATAAACCTTATTTATCATTTTTATCACAAAATTATTTTTTTTATTACATATTTATATACTTTTAGTGAATTCTATCATTTATTAACAACAAATGTTATATTTTTTATTATTATTAATGTATATTAATATATTATAATATTAATATATATTTATATTAAATATTTAAAGAAAATAATTTAATTTAAGTAAATCTTTGGAACCGCACATTTATCGACGAAATAAAAGTGGGCTGTGATACCTAACATTCATGTGAGCGGGGCTACCCAAAATCCAATTTTTTTGTAAATTTGTAATTACTCGAACAATTTTTCACAAATAAACTTCGTTCTTTGTGCAAACTAAACTTAAGACTACATACTTTAATGCTGTATGTATAGAAATTTTTTTTTTTTTTAATATTAAAATGAAGTTTAATCGATACATTCAACCAATTTTTCTTTATATCATGACAACTGTATTCAACATATTTTAAAAACTATTGTTTACCATGTTACCAGCTGCATAAATACTTGAAACTTTGAAAATAATCTTTTTTTAATATAACAATTATTGTCCAATGGCCCATTGACTTAAAAAAAATATTATTCTCTACATATGAAATTGACATTGGTCGGGGGTACCCGACTCTCCCCTATATAAAAAAACAAATTAGGAAAGGATAACTAACAAAAAAAAAATAAGCTAACAATTAATAATTAGCAAAAACTAGTAAACAAGAAATCACAAAAGATAACAGTTAATAACTATAGAAAACAAACTAACAATTAATAACTAGCAAAAAGAAGAAAAAATAACTGTTACTAACTAATAAAAAATCACTCAAAGGAAATAATAATCCCTTAATAAACGTGCTTTTGTAGTACTTATTATTATCACAAACTATTTATCACAGTGTGTTGTAGGTAAGTAAACAACTTTTAATCTAATTTTTTTCATTGTGTGCCGTCAAATTTCGAAATGGTTAAAAGTGTGCCGTAACAACAAAACAAAAAAATGTTGAGAATCATTGCTCAAAGCTCTTATTCAATTTAGTTCTCTAAGTTTCGTTATATACTCATTAATAAATTGTGTTTTGTTAGTCTTTCAGTTTTTATTTTTTAAATGTTATAATATTACTCAATGTTTTGCTTCCAGCTACACTTCTCGAACGCTTTGAGACCAAGAGCTTGCGGAAAAATTTGGGAAGGTCTGCTTCAGCCACTGATTGGGAAGGACGGAAACCTAAGATAATTGACGTGACCAATTCTTTATACTTGGAGACCTAAGAATGTGCCAATTTGTTTTAATAAATTTTTAAATGTTTATTCAAATAAAATATTCATAGCTACTTTTTGTTTTATTCCTCTGCATTCACACCTTCGATATTACAAAGCACGTTCATATCAGAAGTGTAAATTTTATTGAACCCATAAAATTATAATATTTTTTAAATTTTTAGTGCTATTGTGCAATATATTAAATTATTAATTTTCAGTGACTGAATCCTGTCTGAAGATCAAATGTACCTTGCAAATGCTAAAAAATAAGAAAACTTATTTACATACATGTTAAATGTGGTAATTTTTAAACAAGCAAATTGTCTTTGATTTATAAATCATAGTTGAGCTGAAAATAATTATCATGCCTTAAATTAATATTCACTTTTTACATTCCATCTACAGTGCTCACACTTATTCCTTTTCACCTATTTTACACTTAATTAATTTTTAAGCTTATTACTGCTCAAATCCTAATTATATATATATTTTTATTGTTTGGAAACTGATTAAAAATATTTTTGGGTGCTTATTATTATTATTTTATTTTTTTGAAAAATCTGTCTACACACCTTGAACTTTGAAAGTATGACTTAAATACTTGCAGATATTTTATTCTAAGGCAATATTAAATCTTTGCTCACTAGTTTGCAGAATGCTTATTGTCTAGCATGCAAGGAAATGATTAATTTTCTGCTAAATAGGCATAGACTGAGCAGAGCATGTAGCTCTTTTCAAGTTATCCTTGACAAAAAATGAAGGATTTTTTTTACTCATTATAAATCAAATTAATTAAATCTGCAACTGTACAGCCTGGAGTATAATTAGCGAAATGAAATCTGAAGTGCAAAACTATATAAAATAATTAACAGACGTGTACCTATATCCAGTGAAAAAAATTTCTTGAATAACGTATTAAAATTATCGATCGGCGTTCTGCCGCATCTTTAAATGCTTATTAATATTTGTTTTACGAATAACGTGATAAAAATATTCATCGACATTCTACTGTATCTGTAAACGCCGTGGAATATGGTTTTTTCAAACTCGACATTCTACGGCGTTATTGAGATATCGATCTATATAAATTTTACAATGTCGTACAATATAAAAAAAATCTGACGTTTTTACATAGATCGATGTTTCGGAAGAACATCGATCGACGTCGTAAGCGAAGTTTTTTCGAGATCAATCGATATTGAGTGCTACTTGGGTAGTGTGTTTGCCCAGGGTGCACCAAAAGTAGCTACACTACTGTTTAGAAACCCATAAAAATCACCCACAGCTCTCGTACTGCTTAGAAATCAAATGCTTAATACCTTGAATTATTTAACGTTTAAAAATAAATTTGAAAGACCTGTTTATAATGAGCGTAGTTTACTTCTCCAAATCACACCGTAACCAAAGTTTCGTGAAAAAATTAGTAAAAGTACTTCAATTTTTATTTAAAATGTGTGCTTGATTGTTCAATTTAATTAATTTTCGAGATCCTTGCAGTATCCAGTGTTAAGTTTGATCACTGTAATTTTAAAAATTTCATTTCGTCAAAAAGCTTTTATAAAATCTTCATATTTGCCTGCATTTAATTAATGTGCAAGTACATTAATAAAAAAAAAAGAGAGAGAGAGAACTGCTAGAACAATGTTGTCATAATTTTTTCATAAATGTTGTCATTGTCACAATTTTGTCATTATTTTCGAAAGCAACTATCAAAAACTGTTTTCTTTTATTGAATGCAACGTTAAGAAATACAGTACATTTTATTAACGAACAGTTTTTATATTAAAAGTATATTTTGCGATAACTAGATAAAATATATATATTTATTTATTATCTACTAGCCGCTTAAGGCGGCCAGCTGTCCGCCACGCTAAAGGTTTTCACAAATAAAGTTTTCTAGTAGAGACACGATCCTCTTCCAATCTTTGACGTTTCTCGGACCCTAGCACTGCTGAGACACGAATGAGAATTTAGAAACACACTTTTTATTTCTATGAGCTGGTATGGTTTTAAAAAATCAACAAAAATAAATAATTGCCTATAAATAGCTACTTCAAGTCATTTACATGATTAAATGACTTGAATATGGTGATCACCAAAGAAAAATTATTTGAGATGTATCATAAAAATATTAGCATTTAAATAATTTAATTAATTACTAAGTGATTTTAATTAATTTAGTTACTTTTGTGAAACTATCGTGAAAGATTCAAAATTCTGAGAAATTATTTTTTTAAAGTTGTTCAGTGCGTAAGAAAAGTACCACCTTGAATAACTTTTGATGTAATAATCGAATCTTTACGTTCTAGTACTCAATATTAATTGTTTGAAGGGGTGATCGCAAATATGCTAATTAATCAGACCTAAAACGTACTTTCTTTGAAAAAACATGCATCCTTTTTTGGATGGATTTGTATTTTAGTACCTCTATAGGGGGTAGTCGGTATCTGGGAAATATGGTCCATATAGTTTGGTCTGGGAAGCGCTCAAAAGTTTAAGACTGTTGATGATAATTTTACTTTTGCGTATTAGCTGACCGGCCAGTATAGGGGGCAGGGAACTGGCCTTGGTTCTGGGTTCGAATCCCGGGCAAGGCATGGATGTCTTTTCTCCTTTGTGTGTGAATGTAACCCGCCCTATAAACGGGTTGTGGTAGTGTGACGTGGGCGACGCTGTTCCACCGCCGTGGCTTCACCACAGGTGCCCACTGGGTAACGAGAAGAGAGTAGCAGTTCTGGCCAATGGAACAATACATCCCAAGTGCCGCCATTTAAAAAAAAAACTTGCGTATTACGCTATATCTCGAGAACTTTTGTAACGAATTGAAAATTTTTTGCAAAAAATTATTAAAATTTTGATATAACAGTTTTAATTTAAACTATGTTATTTTTACAGAATAAAATTTTACATGGCAAAATACAAACATGACAAAATAGTTCCTGTAAATTTAAATTTTAAACATATTTTTTTTTAAAATTCAATTTAAAAAAAAATCATATGAATATTATTCGACTCCTACTTCGAGTTTTGATTAATTGATAGCGGATTCGTGGACTAATGAACAGCAGCGGCTCGATATTTGATCAAGAAATGGTATGTTCTAGAACCGTTTAAAAGAAAATGGTTTATAGTAATTATCAAATCTTCGTGAAATCAACTGCTGATGAAGTATTAGGAGGTTCCAGAATCGAAAAGAAAAATGTGAGTTCCATAATTTATCAAATGATAGTGGGTTCCAGCACTGACAAAAGCAGAGTAGGTTGGATTAGTGGTGTGCTTTAATATTAATTAAAAGAGAGTGCGTTAGAGAACAGATTGAAAGTTAAGGGATTTGAGTACCGATCAAATGATAGCAAGTTCAAAAAAATAGTGGTTACAAGTATTGATAGAATTATATAGGTTTTAAGAGGGGATTAAAAAAAGTGTGTTGGTTCGATAGCTAATAAAAGTACAGCGGATTCAAATAATGATTGACCGTAGATGAAAATACTGATCAAATGATAGTGGGTTCCAGCATTAAAAAAATAATGTTCGAAATGAGTTTAAATAAGAAAGGGTCCTAGCATTAACCAAAAAGAGAATGGGACTAATTTACGATCAAATGATTGATTGTTCAATTGCAATGGCGTTGTAATAATAATAATGGCGCTGTTTTCGATCATTGAAATGAGAATTGTTTAAAAAATAGTAGGTTCAAAGACTAATCAAATGTTAGCGACCGATAAAAAGGAAGTGGGTTCGAGTATTGAATGAAATATAATGCAGTAGCGTAATGATCGCATGTTAGTAAGTTCAAGTGCTGATTAAATTATAGTTCGGTCGATTCATAATCAAATGATAGTAGGTTTAAGAACCTATAAGATAGCGTGTATAGATCAGAACAAAGTGCATTAGAGTACAAATAACAAGAGCGTTCGATTGTTGATGAAATGATAGTGGATTGAGAACGAATCAAAAGATAGTGAGTTCGATCACCGATTGAAAGTTAATAGATTGAATACCGGTCAAATAATAGCGAGTTCGATAACCTATTGATAGTTATTGGTTCTATTATTGATCAAATGATAATGCATTCGAGTACCGATAAAAAATAAGTCTGAGAACTGATTCCAGCATGTTCTAGTATCGATAAAAAGAGAGTGAGTTTGGATTATAAATAAATGAGGTTTGAATTAAGTTCAAATGGTAGTGGGTACGAGTAGTAGTTATAAGAGAATGGGTTCGAGTACAGATGAAAAAAGGTGCTTCAATTGTTTATCAAATGGACTTTGGTTTGAATTATGGACCAATGAGTGAAGTTTATGTATTTATTAATTGATTGCGGGTCCTTCTGAGGATAAAAAATAGTGAGTTCGAATATGGATTCAATACTCGTTGGTTTGAGAAACGATAAAAAGAGAGTAGGTTCAAGCTTTTCACAAAATAGAATCGGTTCAAAAATTGAGTAAAAGATAGTAGATTCCAGTAATGATCAAATGGTATAAAATTTCATTGATGTGTGTTTTGTTGTTTAAAGAGGTAAATCTTTTGAAACATCAATATCTTTTTTTACTAAAAAAGGGGGCTTCTTTTTTTTAAAATAAATAAATGTGGAGGCACAAGCCATTATTATTATTTATTTCGAAGCCTGCATAAAATGTAGCAAACCAAACCTGATATAATTAATAGCTGATAATAATAAAGCTAACAATTAAATGTACATTTACATAAATTTTAAGCGAGCTGTGAAGCCCCCGTAGCGCAATTTGCTCAATTCGTTCGGCTGATAATCGACAGGTAGGTGGTTCGAGTCCACCCGGGGGCGGTGTGTGTTTTGTTGTTCATAGAGATAAATAGTCATGGAAATCTTTTAAAACATCAATATCTTTATTTTAAATAAAGACAATCTTTTTTCAAACTAAATAGATGTGCAGGCACAAGCTTTTATTATTATTTATTTCGCAGCTTGCATAAAATGAAGTAAACCAAACTGGATATAACTAATAGCTGATAATAATACAGTTACCTTCAGCTGATAACCTTCAAGGATTATGGTACTGATCTATAAATAGAAGAGCGCGAAGAAGCCATTAACTTACCAGAGACGAAGACACTTCACGAACATTGAAATTAACTAGAAAAATAAAATTTTCTTTTGCAAGGCGAAGTTTTTTAAATTAATTTGTTTCTGTTTAGTTGGTCCATGTGATCAACAGAAATTACCCGAAGAACTAACCAGCATTTGCGTCACACAGAGAAGAAAACAAAAAAAATCTCTCACGATTACCCCAACGGCAAGGCGACTCTAACCAATGACCCGTCTACCACTGAGGATATTTTACGTCAGCACTGTGGTCAGTGTGAGCCGGGTGCGGAATTCATATCGACCAGCAAACGCATGGAAGGTGAACGCTCTATTCCCTGAGCCACAGCGGCTCTGGTTGAATGAATTGTGAAAAAGTTAAACAGAACAATGTGATAGTACATAATCGAACATAATTTGTGACGAAAATCGACAAGGTAAAGATAAAATACCCAGCACCGACCACAGTGCTGGCGCAAAATATCCTCAGTGGTAGATGAATTGTGGTTTAAAATCCCCTTGCCGTCAGGATAACCGGGGGAGGTTTTCGTGTCTTCCAAGTAACGCAAATTAGGTATAGTTTCATCAATAAGTCCTCCAGAAAGGCAAATTTCTCCCAATACTTTATCCATGAGTTCCCTTGTCTTCTGGATTCAGTTCAAAATTACAAAAGGCTACGGAGTTGAACATTAGTAGTCGTAAATCCAAATAATCGGGTCGGCTGTTCAACAACGGTTATAAAATATATGAATTGCCTATTCGAATGCAATTTTATTTACAGTTTGTTTTTTTAGTTTATTATAGTAATTTTAGAATTAAGTAATAGAATCTAAGCTCTAATGTTAATAATAAAGCAAAGTTTAACTTCATATTTTCAATGTAAAATTTGATCTATATTGCATGTAAGACTAAGTTCCATACGCAAAAAAAAATTTTTTAACTCTCAGGATATTTGAATAAACTGGAGACAAAAAGAGAAAACAAAAATAGATTAATGTTATTTTACAGGTGTTAGTTCACTTTGCTGACGCCCGGTGGCTGAGTGGTAGCGCTTCGCGCTCCCGTGCCACAGGTCCTGGGTTCGATCCTCGGGCCGGGCAAGGTCGACTCAGCCTTTCATCCCTTTTCAGTGGGTCGATAAAATGAGTACCAAGCATGCTTGGGAACTAAACACTGGTGGTTTAGTAATATTAAGTAAGTTATAATAATTATTTAAATGCAATATTAATTATTTAATTTAGCAAGTAATATTTTTCTAAAAACGATTTTTAAAACCTTACAGTGTTTCCCTTTATTTTTGAACACGCTGTACCAATGAACTGTTTAAATATTATTTGGAAAACTCAATAGTATTATATAACATAAAAACATAATAGTATTATAGATTATAGCACAATTCGTAAAGTTCTTTACCTATTTATGAAAAGGAAGAAAAAAAAAAAAGATTATATCATCTAGAAAAAAAAGAAGAGGATTTTTTTAAAAAATAGTGTAATAATATTGAATTTGTTATTTATTTAACACATTCAATCACAGCTTTAAACACGGGAGAATGATTTCTTTGTTTTTTTCCAACATTTTTCTAAACAATTTTTTTTTTTTTTTAAATATATAACAGTTTTATAATATATAAAATAGTTTTAGTTTTAAATACATAAAATAGTTTAATATATAAAATTTATTTTTTAAAAAAAATAGTTTTAAAAACAATTTTTTTTTTTTTTACTTACAATATTTCTAAAATAATAAAAACAGAAAGCATTCCTAATAAAGCTTTTTTAGCAGAAAAACTTAACATTAATTTACACATTTTAAATTAAAGCAGTGACTAGATTACTGAAACAAAATGAATTATTAATGACCACAGCAAATCAACCAACAAATATAACAATAATGAAATTAACAGACTAGATTAACATAATAGATAAACAGGTCAAATCTAGGAGCTTTTTCTATACCCCAAAATGAGAAAATTTGGAATATTAGCAAAAAACATACTGATAGTCGAAATCAGACACAAAAAAGATAAAGAAATAACATTGATTTACTCATCTAAATCAACAATATAGTTTAAAATAAAAACAATTAGAATAACTAGACTGAATAACATAAACGAGACCACTTGGAATGTCCCCCCAAAGCACCCATGGTATCGGTGTTCTCTAGAAGCTCCCTGGTTCCTAGAAGCTCCCTGGCCCAAGGTTTTAATAGACAGGAACAAACTATTCTTGCCCGCTTTCGAAGTGGTCACCTTAAATCAATAAAATTTTCGGAAGGATCCAAGAACTTAGAAATTTGTACCAATGTTCTTCTGACCAGGCTTCACCTCACCACATACTCGCGTGCCTGGGGCTCACCAAACAGGATTTAGCAGATGATCCATTGACGGTGTTGGATTTTTTGAGGGTTCATAACGTCATGGACCTGGTCTAGCACTGCTGGCCAATGGGGGCGTGCAAAAACAACAACAGTAGATGGGAAAGAATTATATTTTAACTAATTCGATGTGTGATACGGCTTTGTATTTAATTAATTCATCAAAGAACATTCTAACTTATGTAGAGAAACTTTGCTCAATTTTAATGTGTTATATTTAGCATAGCCTAAATCTATTGAGATTTTATAAAATAATTTTGAAGCAGAAACTAAAGAATATATAATAAATAAAAAAGTTTAATTTCACATAAAAATACCATCTAAAAATATAATAAAATATAGGACAAAATTACTATAAAAAAACTAGTAGTTTTGAAAAAAAAAAAGCTTTTAAGAAATCTTGCAATTTATTATATCCTCAAAGAATTCATTTTAGAATAGACTATTAATATTGTTAAATACATACCAAAGTAAAACATCAAACAAAAAAGTAATTTTCACCACACTCTAGAAATTATAGCAAGCTATAATAATAATAACAACAATTAATAATATCAAAAATCCAGACATTAATAAAAGCACGAATTGGAATAGAAAATATTATAAAATTCTTAAAAATGAATCTATTACAAAACTGCATGTAAACCTATAACTTTCCCAACCTCAGCCCGATGCAAAATTCACATGCAACATAAAATTAATTTTTAATACACTTCTATATAAAAAAAAAATAGTGCGTGGAGTCCCTCCGCGCGGAAGAAGTTAAACTTCGTAACCTGCAACGTTAATTATTAACATTGCGTACAATTCACAATTGATCGCATCATTTAATTATTATTTTGGAGTGGAGAAATATCAAAATCTATAAAATTTACAATGGGATTATGATAATTAAAGTAAGATATTACATGTTTGAGTTCTATTTTTCAATTTTTTTTGCAAAAACTGCATCAATGGTAGTTCCCCCTTTGGTTGTTGGACCATTCCTACCATTTATCATTTCCAATCCAAATTTGTCTTTAAGGAAGGTTATTAATGTTTCAGCTTCAGGTAACGCGAAATTCACATTAAAATCTCCTGCAAGGATCACAGGCCGCTCACAATAACCAATTTCTTCACCAGTAACGTCTGCCAGAGCTTGTGAACCTGCAGTGGATAGTGGCGATAAAGATTTTGCAATAAATAATTTAATATCCCTCATGGCTGCATTTGGTGAAATATAAATGGCAATTAGAATCAATTTCTACGGATTATTTTCGCTGTGGTTGACTATGCACTCTACAGCACATATGTCTCCGATTCTTTTTGACGCTGAAATTGTCACATCAGGTTTACCTGAGTAAGGAGCTTTTATATCTAAATATGGAGTCACAATATTACATCTATTTTTCTAAATGTAATAGATAGCAACCCCTGCATTCCGAATTTCATTACGTTGAAATCTTACAATGAAATCAAAATTTTGTATGAGAACAGGAGGTTCATTATCGTCCATAAACGTTTCTGATAACATTAAAATGTTCGATTTTTCAAAAACTCTATCCGTCAAATCATTGGCGTGTGCACGAACACTTTGACAATTAAATGCTACGATTGATGTTTCTTTTTGAGTTGATATATTTACATAGATCCTCATCCAAGGTGGAAAGTGGGTTTTGACGCAATTTCATCATCTCATTCTGAAAGCGACACACGAGCGGTCGTTACTCCCGTTCCCATGGTAAAATTTCTTATGTTTGTTGACTGGGATAATATACAAGCCTTCAATTGAAACCACTCTCGACATGGTAAACCAACTGTTGGGATTGAGCTTTTTCATAATAATAAACCACCTCATTGAAAGTTCCCCCTTGCGACTTATGTAGTGGATGTAGTTAATTTACGTCGCACTAGAGCTGCACAATGGGCTATTGGTGACGGTCTGGGAAACATCCCTGAGGATGATCCGAAGACATGCCATCACAATTTTGATCCTCTGCAGAGGGGGTGGCACCCCTGCTTCGGTAGCCCAACGACCTGCACGCGAAGTCGAGCACTTTACGGTAGAACAGTTTAACGAGGACCAATACCGCACACCCTCGGTCCCTACGCAGACTGATCCAAGTGGTCACCCACCCGCACACTGACCGCAGCCAGTGATGCTTGACTTCGGTGATCTGCTGGGAACCGTGTCTTAATGATCAGTCCACTGCGGGACCTTGCGACTTATGAATCGTAAACCCACAGGCTGGTGCTAGTGGAAAATGATTTCTCTTAGCTGAGATACTTCTTTGTCTATTAAGATAGATTGTAGCATTTCGTCGACCGATCGGAACAGCTAAAGGATTGAGATTATTAGCGACCATAAATGAACGTGCCACGGCCCGAGGTTTTTACTCCAGTTCTTTCACAATTCGGAAATATCAACCATACCCGAGTAACTTCCCCGTTATCATTTCTTTCGACATGGTCCAATTTTCCCATGGCGCCGTTGGCCAATCCATCAGCAACTTCAATGTTGGTCATTATGATGTAATACTGCCCAAGGGCGAATGTTAAACTTTTCAGCAATCCACCGGTGTCTGCTGGTAATTTTTTCTTTTCAAGTGCTCTACATGCATTTTCAAGTTGTTCCTCATTGTCACAACCTGAGATGAAATCTATAGCCTCGGATATTGTCTGATTTGGTTGATTTTCTAGAATTTCTCTGTTATATTTCTCAACAGTTTGGTTGGAATAAGCCAGACGTATGCCCTGCGGGCATAACCGATTAGCCTCTTCTTCTGTCACAAATTTCGATTCCACTAGTAAAAGTTCGACATCATCCAATCGATCTCCATTTCCTATCTTCGTTAAAATCGTCGAAAATACAACATTTGATTGACGCATGACTTGGGTGAGTTCGTGAAGTTTGAATGAGCGCCAAGTTTTTGAGCCAATATAATGTTTCGATTGTTTGAAGATAGGTGTGGCTTTGACTGGTGGGAGTTGTCTTAAATCTCCAACAAGTATGACATCCAGTCCTCCAAAAGGGGTAGCTGATTTGCCTGTTATCAATTTCAATCTTTTATCAATTCGTTCCAAAAGCTCAGCTCCAACCATACTGACTTCATCGATTAACATCAAGCGAATGTGTTAAAATAATGATCTGAATTGTTGTAATGCTTCAGAACTCAAGCTATTATCTAAGCTGATGGATAGTGATAGAGCAGTGTGAATGGTCGTACTGCTGATTGCCACTGCAGCTTTTCCTGTCGAAGCACATGTTAGGTACGCATTGCAATGTGCATTTGTGTTTCCATATTTATTATAAATTTCCATGATTAGACGAATCACGAAGGTTTTTCCGCATTCGGCTGGGCCCGTCAGGAACACCAACAATGGTTGAAGTGGTTGAGATGTTAAATGATGGATAGTTTCTAGTAAAATCGATCGTTGTTCAAGATTGGTTGCTCGCATCAGTTGGCAAAATTCTTCATTTGGCATTAAATTCTCTCTCCGCTTTGCAATCGCTTGAAGACGACTCAAAGTTGCTAAACGAAGATCATCGTTGATGTTTGAATAGGGATCCGCATACATGTCAGTGAATGGAGGTGGCTCTGGAACTGCTCTCGGACGAACTTGATTTTCTAGTTGCCTCAAATCTTCACAATATAACTGTTCACATAGTCTCATAGTTTCCTCAATATTGATGTTAGATTCGAATTCCTTTCGACGCTCCATGATGATGTTCTCATTGTCTGTGCAGATTTCCAGAAATTTTGCCTCAAAAAGTAGATCTATCTCTTCGTTGCGGAAGGGAATATGTAGCATCACCATTTCTCTTTTGTACTCTTCAAACTGAGTTGCCATATTATAATTTGTATATCTTATGATGTGTGAGGTGTTCATTTTTTTGTATTCATTGTTATTACATTTATAATGCGCACAAAATTGAGCAAGAGTGAGATCATTTAAATCCTGAGGCCGTCTTTCGCAATTGCAATATCCTTCCAAATATCGGTGGATTCATCATTAAGGTCTGCCAATTCCGCATAAGTTGGTATTTTGTTATGTTGCACTGACTGAAAACACGTTGCACACAATTCGATACTTTCTCTCGGAACATTTGGTAAGATTCTGTCCAGAACTTCATGACCAATATCTGAAGAGAGTCCTCTCAAATTTTGTTTAAACCATAATCGATCACATATCGAGCATGCGAAACCAAAATTGTTCTTGGTGAATTTTGTTCTAATATAGTTGTGAGCTTTCTTATGCTGATGGAATTGAGTATATGGGATTTGTGGATTTATCCTTGCATTTTCGTCACCAATATTGCTGGTATTTTCATCAGCAATCTCCACTGAACCGTCGTTGGTTTTCGCAGCCCTCATAAATTCCCGTTGAGCTTTTTTCCTTGCTCTATATGCTCGCTGATATTGTGCGGCTGTTTTCCTCCTTGTTGGCTTTGCAAAACCAATATCACTACTCGTCGTTGGTGGATTAATAGAAGAACCAGCAGTCGTTTGTGGATTAATAGAAGGCCTAGCAGTCATTTGTGTATTAATAGAAGGCCCAGCAGTTGTTAGTTGGTCTACTATAGTTGACTGATGAGTGGTAGTAAATCCCCCTGTCTAAATTGATGGAATTACAGCTAGCGAATCAATGAGTATATTGTCACGTTTGGCTTTTTTACGTGCTCGGCACTCTCTCTGGTATTCTGCGGCTGATTTTCTTTTCTTGTATATTACTGATCCTGCGACGTTAATTGTAGAAGGATCACTAGTTTTATTCAACTCTTTTTCCTGCTCCATATTAAATTATATGTGTATCAAAACAAACTTAAATAATATTTATGGAAAAACAAAAGTTTTATGACTTTTATTATTTTTATGATAGTGAGAACCAAAACAATATGGAAATGAATGAGGGAAAACTGGATCCTACCACGTGATTTCCCGGCCAATAAAAATTTAGCGTTAAACGTTTAACGCTTTCTTGTTGCAAGTCGCATAAGAAGTATAACTTCAAAAATTGCTAAGTTGTGGACATAAGTAAAATCATGCATCGAAAAAGAAAATATTATAAAAAAAATTCTTAAAAGAAAATTATTTATATTTTTTGAGTTATTGTAAAGATTTTTAGCTGGGTCATTTGATTTAATAATATTTAGGTATTTCAAATCAAATTACAATGAAGCCACATGATGCGATCGCAATTGCTCTACACTCAAAAAAAGATACTTTTACAAAAATACACCTAACACACCTAAAAAGATACTTTTCAGCAATTTATTGTATTTTGATAACTTATTTTTATTATATTTGGGCTCTTAATCACTCGGTTTACATAAAACTAGAGTATTTTAAATTGGCATTTATTAACGTAAATGCCAATGAAATAATCAGAATTTGATTATTGTGCAATTTAGTGACTTTGACAGAATCAAGTGTGATATAATAATGATTTAAGCAGAAAAAATTTAAAAATTTTAAAACAAACTTGTTCTAAAATTTGACTATGAAGGTGAACATCGACAGTTTCTAAGCGATACTCATGTGAAGGGCAACTGTTGTTAAATTATAAAATATTTTGTCAAGATAATGTTCCACACCCAAACACACATATGTATATGCTAAAAAACAATACTTACATTAAAAAAAAAAATTTTATAAACATAGAAAACACTTTTTTGAAGAATATGTTTTATAATAAAATTTATAAATGTGTTTCTCTATTGAAGACTTAAATTAAAGCAAACAAGTTTAAAGAGTTCACACATATTCTCACAATATATAAAATATTCTAGTGCTTTAATTCTATTAGCTTTTCATTCCTAACATAAAAAGAGGCATACAAATAACTGTAAAAACAATTTTTAGAATTATTTTTTTAAAAAAAACTCCAGCCATTCAATCAAACAGGATCATTTTTAAAATTTGGTGTTGCTCAAAAATTGGAAAAAAGAAAAAACACCTTTCGATTACATGAAAATTAAAAATTATATAGAGTGTATAATTTTTAAAAATACAAAAGCAAATAAACTTCTTTATTATTTAAATGTTTTTCATATTTTTTTAAGTATTCTTAGTTAATACATTTTCGGTTAGATAAGATACAGATTGGTATATCTGTTGCCATAAGACCTATTATTTTAACATATTCTTAACAAAGATATTTGATGCATAATTTTAATAATATTGAATGCAAGCAAAGTTAAATCTTTTTAAAAAAAACTTTGCAAAAAGAGTCATGTCTGTAAAAGAATAAAAATTCAGAAAACAGTATTTCAATTCTTAAAAAAAATCAGAAAACAAAAACAATGAATTCTATTTAATTTAGGTTAAAAAATTAATAAACTAAATTATTCAGTTGAGTAAATAAATATCTTTAATACAAATAATTATGATAACAGACAAGGCATAATAATAAATATAAAAAAACTCTTCACAGCTTCATCAACCAAACAGAACACTCAAAGTATATGATTTCTTTTCGAAACCATCCACTCATTCCTATTGTAAAAAAACGTAAATAAGTGCTGACAAATATGACATCAATTTAAGGACAGCAATACTTAGTTAAAAAAAAAAGTTATTTTTATTAGATGATTCTTATAATCTTTATAGAATCTTTCTAGAGTATTTAACACTCCAAGCATAAAACATGAGAGTAGAAGAGAAACATTTTAGGGTTTATTTAAAGAACCAATCTACTTTAAGTTTCCTCAAACTTAACACTTAAAATACTACTTTTCTAAAATACTATCAAAACTTATTAATAAATATTATTGTGAATACTATTTTTCTTTTTCTTCTTATAATATTATATTTTTGAACTTGGAAAGTATTTACTTAAAGTTCTTTTAATACACAAAAATTATGTAAACTTGTAACATCTTCAAGAAAAAAATATTTTTCACTCAGACACCAAATGGCACTAAATTATGAAAATGACTCAACAGCAAAAGAAAAAAAAAAAAAATAGAAACAAAGTAAAAGGAACTCTATGAATGATAATAAAACTACGTAAGATTTCTTTCTTTCTTTTTGCACACATACATATTTAAAATAAAAGGTGAAGTTATTATTTTTCTTTTGAACTATAAATTATACAAACATTTATTGTATGTCAGTTTGGAATTCAAAGATTAATACCTAGGCTTCATTCATATAAACAAAATATACGAACTGATTGAGATACTTACACTTAATAGTAACAAAGTGGTTAAACAAGTGAAGTGATGGAAATCTGAAAATTAAATTCTTTTCTGCCAAATTTGAATGGATTTCTATCATCTAATTGCAAATGATAATGGCAGTATATAAACGGATTTTAGTTTCTATATCATTAAAAGAGGATCAAGCAAATGCTGGAAAAATAATATTGATCAAATTATCTTCAGATTCTTCATTATATTAAAATAGAAAAACAATAGATTTTAATTTCAGTGTTTTTACTGATAACAGAGAACACTGACAAAAATGAACCGAATAAAGCTGCAAAATGTTTTTATATAAGCATATTTGCATATAATCTAGTGAAAAAATTGTTTAGTAAATATCAACATTGTACTGTTTAAAAATATTTAACGTAATTAACAAATTTCATAAGTTAATAGAAAGTAATAATTAAAGAACTAGTTTTTTGAGTAAATTAAATCAAAATTACTCAAGTTATTCTAGAGTGGAAAAAAATTCAATTTTTAAAACAAACCCTTATTCTCATATACTACAGGGTTCATAAAGAGATCAGAAGAAAAAATCTAAGGAGTATCCAAGGAGTCCAAAATTTTAAGGACTAATCAGAAATTTAAAAACTTTGTGTAAAAGATAACTAGACAGTTTTTTTTTAAAAAAATTAAAAAGCAGTTATTATATGGAACTTGGAAAAATGTATATTTTGCATATTTTTTTCTAGCCCTTTTGAAATAAATTTTGACTTTGTCAAACTTCATCAAGAAAAATAAATAATGTTATCACTTTTACATATATACATTTTCCAGTTTCAAATATTTTAATAAAAATTTTGTTAAAGGATAGATATTAAAGATTAACATAAAAACCTACCAATCTTATATTTTTAAATTTGAATACATAAGAAAATCTAAGGCATTTTACACAAAAAAAATAAAAAAAATATCACAGTAAATGATTAATTAAGTTTACTTGTAACATATAAAATTAAAATTATTTGCTCATATTTTTTTTTCCTTCTAACTCTTGCAATTCAATTTCTTTTTCTTTTAAAGTTTTTCTTAAACTATTAGATTTTGAAAGCTAAGCCATATTTGATTAGCTAAGTCATATAATTTAGTGGGACAGCAAATTCATCAGCTGACTTAGTAAGTTCATTGATGCAATGCAATAATCTAAGGAGTTTCTAAGGCCTAATTAGGAAATATAAGTAGTTCCAAATACTCCTTGGGGACTTTTTTATTTCCATGGAGTCCCTGCATATACAAAAGAGATAACCTAAATTTTATTTTCTTAAATAAAAAAAAGAGAATGCATATTTTTCTTCAAAATATATACAAATGAAATAACTATTCCTTTAATAAAAACTTGAGATATGGTTAAATAGAAGATTTTATGAAGAGTCAGTTGAAACTAAATCTATTTTGTACATAATACAAGATGAGTCAGCTCCAAAGTTTTACTGCACAATGCACAAACTAAAAAAAACACCTAAATTATTTTTGATGTAATCATCAGATTATCATCTAAAATTTAATCTTAATGATTCAAATAAATAATCTTAAATATGCTAATTAGAGCAGATAATATTTTAAGTAACTAAATCAGACATAAAAACTTAATTTATCTGAATCTCTCTGCATTCTTTTTTCCTCACAGAGTCAAATTCTTAATCTTCAAAGTGGGCATCTGTAAAATATGGCCACAGTAATTTAGTCTGAACAGCCATTTATTTAGCAAGTTAAAGTTAATGTGTTAATTTTAATTTTCGCATATTTTGTCATAGGTTTGGAACTATTTATGCAAATCAAAAAATTTTTTGAAAAGATATGAAACTCATATCTTCAGCCAATTTTGAAGAAATTGTAGCTTTTGTCACAAAAAATAAAATTATATGAAACAGTAATAGTTCTACCTCTTATTATCAGTAGCATAATGATAAATAAATCTTAGGAGAAATCAATTTCATAGAAACAAGTTCCCACAGTGTCTATCTAAAATATAAATTATTTCAAAAAATATAACAGGGTTTACTTAAGAAAATTTATGTGTTTTCTTGAGATTTCGATTTAATTATATTTAAAAATATTTAGTAACTAGAATGATTGTGAGGAATGCAATGTTACCAAAATGCACCTTGGATTAAGCTTTCCCATTCATTAGAATGCCCTTTAAAACTTCCTAATATATAAATCATAATTCTTTCTAAAACAATTATTGAAAAAAGTATATATTGATTGAAATTTTTTTTAAAATAGTCAATAATGTTCATAAAACAAATAGAACACAAATGATTTCATAATTTATAACACAGGACACAAATAAAATTAACCTGAGCTAATAATTTATAACATTGTTTTTGAGCAATAAAATTTTTTACAAAAATGTTTTTAGTTTGTTTGTTTTTCCAATAAATTTTTGAAGGCACATATTAATGAATTTCCTTAAATTAGTAGCCAAATCGAATTTTTAAAAAGTGTGAAATTTATATACACCACATCATTGCCAACTTCAAAAAACTTTTTTATAAGTTTACAAAACAAAACTTTAAAAACATCTATATTTTAATGAGAAAAAAAAGAAGATATTTACTTTCTTAATGTTACTTTTGCAATGATACTAATATTACTGTTTTTTTTTTTTTTGTTTACTTTTGGTGAGTCTCTTTAAAGAAAATTCTTTATTACCAAATTTTGTTTTTTTAAATTATTATAGTAATACTAAGTTATTAACTACTCAGAAATTATTGCTACTTATTAAAAATAGAAAAATGTAAGATAAGCTATGTTTGCTTAAAAAAAGAAATAATAATTTTTTTTTTTTTTAAAAAAGTGATATTAAGACAAGCACACATTATATTTTTTAGCAAGAAAGTGGTTTGGAGAACAAAGGAAATGAAAAGAGAACAATTAATTCATTAGAAAAAATATTTGAATTTTGAACTTTCTAGTTTTAAAGAGAAAAAAACTTTCAAATACTAACTTTCTTTATAGTAAGGCAAATTTTCTTCTAAAATGCAAACAGCAGAGCCTCAAGAGTTGATGAGATGATAATATTAACCAGACACTGACATGCAATGCTGATACCATATACTAAAAAAAAAAATTTACAAGTGAAACAAAGCTACATCAACATTTGTAAGATTTTAAATCTAATATACAAAGCAAAACAGAGCTAATATAAATTACTAAATGATAATAAAAAAAATTGCCGCCAGTTTTTTTCTTCTTTTTGGTTGTCTGTTTTGCATTATTTACATCACATATACCTAACAAATTCTACAACAATGTTACATATCAAACACTCCATAAACCTGATCTTAGAAGATAATCAAAATGCACAATTTGTCCAGTTATGGTCATAAACTACTTACGGGTGTCATTTACATTCTAATCCTGAGCGGCAAATTTCATTGGTGGAAGTTTATGAAAAGAAAGAACCAGGCGTGAAAATTATTTTAAAATGATTTTATTTACATATTATTGCTTATCAATATATTTTCAGAATTGAAATTATGTCAGATTTTTATTTATAATCATTAATGAAATATCTCGGCATAACACTAAATACAGAATTTAATTGAACAGAAGGAAGGATGCAACTGTAGTGTATTTACCACTACAAAAATACAATTCCATTTAACTAGTATATAAAACATGTTAACTCGATTCTAAGGTGGAGTGCCTTTTCATATGTGAAGGTTGACATTGGCGATAACTTCTCCCCCCACATTGTTGACTGGGTAGTTGTTCTATCATAGTGTTAGATACACTACACAAAAAATAGGGGTGAATTGAATGATAATCATTGAGGTTTTATTAACTAAGGAAGAAAAGAAAACTAGAAACAAGTTGTTAAATTTTATTCATTATACTTTGATATAGAATGCTCAACATACTTTTAAAAACACTGAAGAGAGAAGAACAATTAATAAACTTGTTGATCTGTATCCAGATCTAGACAGAATTCTATAGATCTTATTCCCAATCAGAACTTATAGATGAATTTGTCTTACAAAAATTTGAGCTATTATTTCTTTTAACGAATTCATCAGTAAAAGTGGATGGGGCTATTAGCTATGCTGAAATTATTTTTAATAGCATAAAATTAAATTTGTTGGGATCAGTTTACTAGTTGCTACTGATTATTTTTTAGACACTTTTACACTACTCAGTTGCAAAAAGACACAATATGAGTAGAATTGCGCATAAGCAAAATATAATTGATAGCAAAATATAATTTTTCTTTTGGCATGCAGATGATCACTACACAACAGATTCCAGAGCAATGCTTCCGACTTGACACTGCAGACAACACTGTAGCCTCATCACATTCTAGTTCTATCAATTTCTTCCCTGACAAAAAAAATTTCAAGATTCCTGTAGACCGAAATGGTGACAAAGAGAATAGTGGCACACGAGCACTTATGATCATTACAGGAATAGAATAAATAATAAAACTTTATAAATCCATGAAAAATATTATTTTCAATTTTAATTTATAAGTTTTTTTTTAGTTCAAAATGTAGAGAACACATGGAAAAAATTATAGAACAACGAAAAAAGGGAAAAAGTAAAATAATTATAATAAAAATAATAAACATCCGTGAGAAAAAAGGGGAAAAAATTAGCAAAAAGCCTTTAATCTTTTTATCAGCTCACGCGATTATATCCTCAAAAAGGAGTACTTTCTAATATTGTATCAATATAGTCAAAGCAAAATATATCAATACAATAGTGTGTGTGAGGAGCAATTAAAAAAAATCTAAAAAAAATTACAACAAATAAAATAGAACTCATAAAATAAAAATATTACGTAAAGTCAGAAAATAAAATAAAAAACAGAATAAAACATAAAACGAAATCTATAAAGCAAATTCAAATAAACTTACAGGAACGGGAATTTTTTCAAGAATGATTTAAAATATTTTCATAGCAAGATTGCCAGATTACAAAATATGAAAACAGAAGCTCAAATTGAGGTAAACGCTTAAATAGAGGGTTTTGTTTTATAGTGCATTCTTAATGCAGTAATGAAGTGCGTTTGATTTGTTAGTTACCAAGAATGGGCCCAAAAATAGATGTGAGCAAGGTAATATTATACTGGATAATTTAAAGAAATTAATAATTTTAGAAAATTAACTTTTATTTAAGAAAAAATAAAATAGGAAAAAGAAAAAAAAACACGAATTGCCTGTTTTGCAAGTAATTTTACCCATGGATTTGTACATGATAAAAAATATATAAATTAAGAAAGAAGTTTTTTAGTAAATTTATTTACAATAATATACAGTTAACTAAATGATTTTATATAGAATTTAATTACTTTAGTTGGGTATCCATTGTTTTTTTAATCAAATTTTGAAAGATTTTTTCTATTTGTTTTTTGAATACATAAACATTACTACATATTCATTTAATTAAAAATGGTATTTAAATAGATGTTCTTAGAATTCTAAGTAACTAGTTTATTTATATTAAAATTAAAATCATTTTTTTTTTATCTTAAAATCAACAAAGCAGATATTTTCTTCTTTTATAATATAATACCCAATTAATTTCTTTTATAATACCCAAATCCAAAAAAATTGAAATTAATATTATCATCATGATTACAAAGCAAAATTAATTCCTCAGGGTAAATGTTGTTCAATAAAATAATATAATCTTGAAAATTAAAGGTAATTAAATCATCAATAAATCTAAAAACAAATTTAATATTAAGAGTATAATTTTTTTTAATAATAGTGCAAAAATAAGTTAGCTAAGAGAGATGAAAAATTAGATCCTTGTGGTATTCCATCAATTTAAAGAAAATTATGTTTTTCATTGTAAAGATAATTAATAAAAAGACAAAATATAATTGGAATTTCCCAATAATCAAAATTGTAATTAAGGATCTTTTTAAAATCATAGTAAAATTTCAAAAGGACATCTTTTAGTTTAGAAAGGGGAATGCTATTGAAAAGATCCTGGAAATCAAAAGTCGCAATAAAATTTATTTTATTATGTTTAATAAATTCTAAAATCGGTTGATTATTAGTGATAATCCAAGAAAAACATTCCTTAATAATATTGTTAATAATTTTATTTAAGTAGTTAGAGAAAATGGTGTCTGGTTTAGTAAAGTAAGTATTAGTGACACGTGATTGTTCTACATTTTATAGGAATTTTATGAAATTTAGGACTGGTAATTAAGTAAAGAAATTGTATATTGCTAATTTTAATTTTTAACCTCTTATATAAAGCCAAAAAATATTTAAATTACCAGTAATAATATGTTTATCAACAAAATCAAAATATTTCTCGTCTTTACAGTGACATTCATAATCGGATACATTGATCCTACCAAAATTTTTGCTCATATCATTATAATTAAATATAGTTCTACCAATAGATTTATTATATTTAAAGCTTTTAATATCGTTAAAATCTTTTAATGGAAATAAATGTTTAAAATTTTCAAAAATATTATGAAATTTGATCTCATTGAAAATAGGGTTTTGAAAGTTAATAACGAAATATAAATTATCCAAATTTTTCTTTTTATTTGGGGAAATTATACTCATTTAAACTTTTACAAGATCGAAACAAAGAATTTATGAAAGAGAATTAATAAAACAAAACTTGATAATAAGATCTTGAAGCTTATATATATCATTATTTTTAAGGGGGAAAACAAAATCTTTAATTGGTTTAATATTACAATGCTTATAAAAATCTTTTTCCATATTAGAAATAAAATTTTTATTTGATTTGTCACTATTAAGAGAGTATTTATTACATCTTGATCCTTGTTTACCTCGATTTGTATGCTTATCTTTAATATATGAAAAAGTGAATAAGTTGAGGACTTATTAAAGTTAATCTGTGTATGTTGAAAGGTATCGCTTAGCCCATGCAGCAAAATTGTTTTATATATAAGTATGTAGTAATTTTCTTTTTGTAGTCTTAAATCTATATCTTCTACTATATCTAAAATATTAATTTTGACACTGCTAAAATTATGTTCTCTAAAATGATTCAATTCCAGATAATTGATAATTTTATTACTGTTTATATCAGAACGGTGTTGATTAATTCGAATATTAAGAGAGTTACTGATTTGTCCAACATATTACAAAAACCACAGGTTAACATATAAATAACATTTTTAATTTTACAAAAAGATTTGGAGCTATCGTTATTAAGAATTGTATGTTTGTGGTCAATATTAGGGAAAGTTTTGCATCTGTTATCACCACACGCTTTATAAGATGGTAAAATTTCAGACATTGAATGTAATTCATAAAATCTTTTGCTTTCAGAGTAGCAAGATGTCGATTCGAAGGACCCCTCTGAATTAGGCTCTTTGTACCGGGTACAACATGAAGAATAATTTAAATATTGAAAATTTTTCTTTAAATATTGAACATATTTTTTACACTTACAATTAATTATAATAACTGTTTAAATCCATAAAAATAAGCTTATAGAGCAACGCTCTAAACACACACAACATCCCAAACACACGAAATTATAAAAAAGAATTAATAAACACAAGCAGAGGGAAAATGAAAGTAAGTAAATAGTAGATAATATTAAGTGCTAAGCTGCATTAAATATAATCACTAAAACATAGCATGATAAATAAATACATTGAGGCGGAGGAACCCTCTCATATTAAGTTGAGAACAACTAAAACAACATTTATTAACAACTGAAACATAATGAGATAAAAAACAGAAAACTAAAAGTGTGAGAGTGTGCACAGAGCAAAGTTCGAAGCTTCTTATATACTGAAAGGTACAAGGTTGCCGATCTTATTTCCATCATCCTTTGGCGACTACGCGCAATGTCTGGCGCCACATCACTCCCCAACGGAGTTTCATAGTCGTCAGATTCTGAAACGAACTCTTCTTCCATACCGAGTAACGTACTTCCTTGAATCCGGTATCTTTTCTGCCAAAGGAGACTCTGAAGTTGTAGTTGAAGAATGATGAGACTGGCCAGGAGAATCTCCGTGGTTTAAAGAATGGGTCTCGTCCACTGGCAAATACGCCGGTTTCAACCTGTCGATGGAAATCCACTTTTCCTTTGTGGAGATCTGCAAAAGATAAATTTTAGCTTTTCTCTTAAGAACTAAATATGGGCCATCATACGGAGGTTGTAATGGTCTCCGTACGGCGTCATGCCGCACGAACACATGCGTACAAGTCTGAAGATCCTTAGGCACATAAACGACTCGTCTGTCATGCCAAACAGAAGCTACAGGCTTGACCTCACTAAATGCTTTACGCAACTGAGAAATCAATTCAGACTGCGAGATGCCGAGTTAGTAAAGAACTCTCCGGGAACTCTCAATGTTTGCCCATAGACTAACTCCGCAGAAGAGAAGTTCCAATCTTTTCGAACAGCAGTCCTCAAACCCAGGAGAACTAATGGTAAATTATCAAGCCAAGAATCTGTAGTATAACACACAAGGGCTGCTTTTAATGTTCTATGAACACGTTCAATCATCCCATTGGCCTTAGGATTATATGCAGTTGTACGTATAATTTCAACACCCAGAATTTGTGCTAATTTCTTGAAAGTGAAGGAATCCAGTTGTCTTCCCTGATCATTTGAAATTCTAACAGGAGCACCAAACCGTGAAACCCAATTAAAAATCACTGCTCGTGCCACTGTATTTGCCGTGATGTCTTGCAGAGGTACCACCTCAACCCATCATGTAAACCGATCAATTAAAGTTAAACAGTACTTATATCCTCTACACATCGGTAAAGGGCCAATCAGGTCCAAATGCACATGCTGGAACCTAGCATTAGGAACAGGAATTTTTCCCAATGGAGATATAACATGTCTATGTATTTTAGCCTTTCGGCAACTTAAACACGTGCGACACCACTGAACAATGTCTTTTCGAATTGATGGCCAAACATATGTACTACATAACTGTCTTACAGTAGATCGAGCACTGGTGTGTGCAAGATTATGTACAGAATCGAAAATAATTTTTCGAAATTTCATGGGTACATACAAACGAGCACTAGGTTGGGAGACATCAAAATACAAATTTACATCAGAATTAGGCAAAACAATTAATTTAAATTTAAGATTAGTAACATCTGGATTTTTTAAATATACCTGCAATTCCTCATCAGTCAACTGCTCAGCTGCAACTTGCACATAATCAATTTTGTCAGGAAAAGCAATTTCTTTTACCCTTGACAAAGCGTCTGCCACTAAGTTTTCTGCCCCCGCAAAATATCGTAAGTCACAAGTAAACTGTGATATAAATTCTAATTGACGTAAACGTTTTGGAGAACTCTTTTCAAAACTTTGGGCAAAGGCTTGTGTCAAAGGTTTATGATCAGTTATAACATGAAATACCCTTCCTTCTAACATATACCGAAAATGAATTATTGACAAATAAATCGCCAAAAGTTCTTTGTCATACACAGAATATTTAACTTGAGCATTATTTAACTTTTTGGAGAAAAACGATAAAGGTATATAACCAGAAGCAGTTTTTTCATGTAAAGCGCCAGCTACTGCAATGTCACTAGCGTCCGTAAACAGCACTAACTGGCAATCAGATGCCTGGTGAGATAGCTGAGTAATGTTTACGATACTTTCTTTGCATTTTGCGAAAGAATTTTCTAACTCTGCAGTTCAGTTAACAATTTTACTATCGCCTTTTTTACTACCCCCAAGTAAAGAGTTTAACGGGGCGTAAATCTTTTATAACTTTCGGTTTAGAATAATTAACAATTGCATAAACTTTATGTGGTAAGGGTTTAACACCATGCTCATTCACTAAATGTCCAAGGAAGGGTACTTCAAAAGATCCAAAAATACACTTAGATGCATTAATTTTTAAACCATACTGTTTTAAACGTTCAAATATTAAACGTAAGTGATACAAATGTTCAGTCTCGTTTGCACTTGCCACGAGAATGTCATCAATATAAGCAAATACAAAATCTAAACCATATAAAACTTCATTAATAAAACGTTGGAAGGTTTGAGGTGCATTACACAACCCGTAAGGCAGATACAAAAATTCAAATAACCCAAAAGGCATTATTACTGCAGTTTTCTCAATATCTTGTTCTGCTACGGGGATTTGATTGTATGCTTTAACAAAATCAATAATACTAAATAATTTCTTGCCAAATAAATTTTGAGACAAATCCTGCAAATTTGGTAAAGGATATTTATCAGGTCGAGTACAGGCGTTTAAAGCTCTGTAATCGCCGGTAGGTCGCCAATCAGAGTTACTTTTTGGAACCATGAGTAGGGCGCTCGCCCAAGGACTTTTGGATGGCCTACAAATACTGTGTTGCAGCATGAAATCAAATTCGGATTTGGCAGCTTGATGTTTAACAGAATTCAATCTGCGAACTTTTAAAGCAACCGGAGGACCAATCGTGTTAATATAATGCACTGTATCGTGCTTAATTTTAAGATAATTAGGTCTAACTCGGGTAATTTCCGAAAATTCTTGAATTAAGTCTTGATATTTAGTATTGCCAAAAATTGTTTTAACACTTTGGATTAAGGAAGGAAAGATTTTGCCTTGATGAGTTAAAGAAGTTTTCGTATCAATTAGTTTGCTATTTTTAAGATCTATTAACAACTCAAAATGTCTCAAGAAATCTGCGCCCAAAATTGGTTTTGAAACATTCGCAATTATAAATGTAAAATCAAATTTTCGATGTAAACCAAAATCGAGCGACATAAGTTTAACACCAAATGTTTTAATAGCAGTGCCGTTAGCAGCACGCAACACATAATTTGATGTTGGCCTGCAACCTTTAAATGTTATAGGCAATAAACTTACATCAGATCCGCTATCGACCAAGAACAGTAACCTAGTTTTGCGATCAGTAACAAAAAGTCGGTGGGTAAATTTTAAATTGTCACTACTATTAACCCCCGCACTAATAGTAGAGCTCATCAGTTTAAATTAAAATTGCAAGGCTCAATACATTTGTGTGCTTTTTCTGCATACTTCCTAGGATACCAACAAAGTTTCGTTATGCCAGTTTGGCTCTCTGCTTCACCTTTAGAAGTGCGAGACTTTAAATCCTTCGAAACATTTGAATTGGAACGCAAACGACTACGGGATAGACTTTGATATCTACGCATAGACTTAATTTCGTTCTTCAACTCTGCCAAATCCGTAGACATTTGAGCTATTTTTCCCATAAGTGAATCTCTATTTGCAACTTCATTACAACTTGAAGTTGCAGAAAAACTGAAACCTTATCGGCCAAAGTTGATAAAGTGTCTAAACCTTCCGTACTAACACTTAAAATAGACTGAATAGATGAGGGTAAATGAGATAGCCAAATAGATTAAATAACCTCATTTGAAAAATTAGATCCTGCCAATTCTCGTATATGTCGCAACAAGGCAGACGGCTTAGAATCTCCCAATGCAAAGTCCTGGAGTAAAGTTTGAATTCTTTTACTCTCGGACAAGGAAAATTCTGCAATAAGTCTATCCTTAACCGCAGTGTAAGGCTTTTCCAAATTTGGGTTTCTAACCAGGTCTGCAATTACTTGCATTATATGCTGATCAAGAACAGAGATTAAACAGCAATACATAGTAGATTCAGACGTAATCCCTGATAATTTAAAATTAGCCTCAATCTGCGTAAAATATAGACTTGGATTATCAATCCAAAATCCAGGTAAGCGAAGGCCAATTTTATGAATTTCAGTTTCAGTACCCGTTTTATCTTTATCAGTCATTGTAACACAAAACTAAGCAACACGTTAAAGATTCACTTATGAAAATTTTCAAACTAAACTAGTTATATATATATACATTAGAGCAATTGAATAACTAGAGGATATCTGGAATATTCACAGTAAAAATTAAGTATTTACATAACTAAGAACGTATCAGAACTATAAATATTATACTAAGAATTAAATGCAACAGCATTTAAAGTTCGTACATTCAAATTCAATAACTACTAATTAAAGTCTCTTACAGTAATGTTTAAAAATTTCAGTCTAATTAATATAATACAATACAAAAGATATTACTATGCATTAAGTTTAAATTAGTGCAAACAAAGCAGTTGACTGAATAAGAGAGGAAATTGTACATTACCAAATTCAAGTAGTTCCAAATTGTAAAACAACGGATAATAGCATATTCAATTAAAAAAAAAATAAACACAAGGGTCACCAAATGAGGGGGAGGAACCTTCTCATATTAAGTTGAGAACAACTATAACAACATCAATTAAACATTTATTAACAACTGAAACATAACGAGATAAAAAACAGAAAACTAAAAGTGTGAGAGTGTGCACAGAGCAAAGTTCGAAGCTTCTTATATACTGAAAGGTACAAGGTTGCAGATCTTATTTCCATCATCCAATCGAATGAGTGGGGTGAAATGGTTAAATCTCAAAGGCCAAGTTTATCCCCACTTTCAGTTGAAGATCAACTTTATTATTTTTACTCTCGAAAATATCCAATTTTCAAATTTAGAGATGATCAAATAAAATGATGCAGCATGATGAGCACGTGGATAAAAGAGGAATGTGCAAACTGCATTTTATTCTACATCTAATGTTTATTTTAACATTTTTGATTTAAAACTTGGACATTATAAATTAATTATAAAAGAAATAATGCATTCACAATCATTTTATGCTTTAATTTTGTGCAATTAATCACTTATTTTTATAACTATTTCCTTAAAAAATAGTTTTTAGCTGTTTATCATTTGATAGGTTAAAATTTTAGAAATTTAAAATTAGTAAAAAGAAATGGGACGTGCTCATGATTGTTTAATTGTACAATTTTTTGTCAAAAAAGACATATTTTACTTTATTTAATAATTACTTATATTTTTTAAATCATTGTAATGATTTTTAGCTGGGTTGAATCATTTGATTTAATATTTAGGTATTTAAAATCAAATTACAATAAAGCCAAATGACGTGATCGCAATTGTTTTACACAAAAAAATTTTGAACCTTACAAGAAACTTTTAAACAGTCTATTGTATTTTGATAACCAATTTTAATTATATTTGGATTCTTAATCACTTGGTTTACATAAAGTTAGAGTATTTTAAATTGGCATTCATTAACGTAATGCATTTGTGATTGTGTTACATTTGAATTGTAAACAATTGTACGTGGTATAATTTTGCATACATTTGAAAAGTTATCATGAAAATTATCGAATTACATAATTTCTAATTTTAAGTAAGAATGTATACATTAATTTATTGTACATTTAGTAATTATTTTAATGATTTTTAAACGTCTAATTATTTATTTGGTATATAACTTGTTATTTGAAACAGATGTGTTAACTTAGCGACTGATTGCAATAAAATTTTGTGTGGCGTATCTGATGGTCTGGCCTTTCTGATGAAAAACTTTTCCTTTATAGTCAAATTTTACGCATATACCAGGTGCGGGGTATATAATAGGGCTATGTATCTCCCTGAAATTATGGGATTTTTTTTCTTTTATAAAATACTAATCATATATGGTATATACATTACAAACCATTGAATATAGAAGGGGCAAATAAATAAATAATACATGAAATACATGTATATAAAAACATTCCAATCATGTTTAATGTTACATGCTGTAATAATAAAAATTATTACAGCATGCAACATAAAAAATTTATACTAACTTTTCTTTTAAATCACACAAGAAATCACCACATTAAAAAAATTGGCCAGTTCATCATCTTTAAATGAATTCTAAAATAAATGCATACAAAACAATAAGTATATCCATTCGTAACATGATACCAAGTAAACATTAATGAAATTTAAAATAAGTATTAAATAACTTTTTTTTATGTTACGATGTGAATTCGGATAGAAAAATATAAATAAAGATGCTAAAACTACCTAGCAAGTTTTAGCTCTATACTTTGACAACTAAAAGTGCAATTTAAAATCTTGTTCTACATATTATTTAAAATTTTTAGGTTAATTTGATTTCAAGCTAAAGGTTAAATTTATTATTTATTTTAGCAATCATAGCAAATATTTTAATAATGAAAAAAAATTATAATATGTTAACTAATGCACTTTTTAATGTTAAAATTAAATTTTTAAAAGTCAAAAATGTGGTAGCATACAACTACATTTTTAAAATATAAAAATATAGTGGCATACTATTTTTCACTTTAAAATAAATAGCTTTTAAAAACAGACATTCTATTTTCAAAACAAAATTTTTAAAAAAAGTTATTAAATCTCAGGTATAGAATAATAAGAAAATATACAGAATAGCAAATTGAAAAAATATCAACGGCCATTTATTTTGTCTTAAATACAGATTCATATACTGTTTCAAACTTTATTTAGAAATAATCATATCTATTTTGTAAATTTCATTGCATAAGAATAGTTATCATTAAAATTAACTATATGGATTTTATTGTATCATTAAAATAAATTTATTTGACTATGAGAATACCATTCTTAATGTTAGTGTACACATTCCCATTAACACAAAATTTTCCTTTTAAAATATAAAAATATTTCCTTTTTATTTCACATATTTTGCCAATATAACTTTTGAATTTATAAAGTAGGAGAAAATTAAACAATATATTAACAATATATCATATTATTTATCAAAAGTAATGTAATCTAATTAGCCAGAAAGAGTATATATGCAATAATATAACAAAAAATACTGATTGTAATGCAACATTTGAACTATGTTCAAAATACTTTTAGAAGAATGGAAAAATAAAGAAAGCTTTCAAATGAATTTATGACGGATTTTATTCGTTAGTTGAAAAGGCAATAATTAACTTTTAGTATTGATGGAAAGTGTATGGGGCTGGGGCCAACAATGTTATAGATATAAATTTATGATTTTATTTATTTATTTGCTGATTTTAGTTACTTGAAAATAATATTTAATAAATTTATTTTAAAACAATAATGCTAGGGAATTTAAACGCCTTTTGGCATACCAAATGTGGTAGTTAACTATAACCTAAGAAGATTCCAATATGATTTTGTAAAAATTTCTTTTCTTTTCAACTTATCTTATTTTATCAGAAATTCCTATTACAAACTCTAGGGTTACTTAAATATAGATTTTAGATTAACAAAATAAAAAAAAATATTTATTAAATGTTGAGGAAAAACTGTAATCGCACTTATTTGAAGCAGTTTTCTTCTACGTCCGCATGTTATAGTTATCAGACTGTTCTGATTCGCCGTTAACTTTGAGCCCAAGAAGGCTATAAATACATGTAACTCTGTTTATCCAATGTTCTTTTCTATTTGTCCTGTCCCAGTGTACGTTTCTACTGTGTAACTCTCTGTGTTCTAATAAACATGTTTTTCTCCGATCCACTGATCTCTGAATTTCATTACATCAACAGCAGAGCGTGGTTCCAAAACACTGTTTAGTTTATCTCTAAAATATAGCAGCTGAATAAAAGTAATTCAGGACTTTTTATTTATTGCTCGAGGATTATTTTGTTTATCCGAGCAATGGCAAACCTACTGTTCAAAGAGCAGTTCGGCGTTGTTCCCTTTGATGGTACGAATTTTCCGATGTGGCGTAGACGTGTAGAAGCCATATTTTCTGCAAAAGAATTAGAGATGTTTTTGGAAAAAGAACCCGACCCAACCAAAGAAGCTGAGGTCGTAAAGTCCAAGAAAGCATATGCCATGCTGATTTCCTTATTGAGTGATCAAGTCTTTGCCGCCCTTCCTAGTGAAAAGTCGGCTGCAGCTGTGTGGAAAAAACTCCACTCAATTTATGAGGCGAAGGGTGCAGTCTGTCAAATACTCACCCGGCAGCGCCTGGGTACAATGCGGAAGAGCCAAGATGTCTCCATGCGACAACACCATGCGACCTGTTTTAATTGTGGCAAAACGGGTCATATGAAGAGAGACTGCAAAAATTTTAAACAGAGTGAAAGCAGCTCGTCCGCAGCATTTTCTTTTGTCATTGGAGATGTCAGTTACGACAAGTTCATCATTGATTCGGGAAAAACATCACACATGTGTTCGCATAAGGAATGGTTCTCATCTCTTAAACCTATGTCTGGAACAGTGAAATGTGCGTCGAAATCGTCCACCCTCAATATCGAAGGAATTGGAGAAATTAAAGGTAAAATTTCAACTGGAGTTGAAATAACTCTTAAAAATGTCCTTTTTTGTTCCAGAATTAAATTGCGAACTTATTTCTGTGCGAAATATTGAAGCAGCAGGCTTCAGTGTCACATTTAAACGTGAAAAAGTGTATATTGAAAGTTCGGGGAAAAGCATCACTTTTGGATATCGTGATAAAAGTGGACAATACGTTAGTGAATTTGTGCCACAGCATGAAATTGCCCTGCAGAACACTGTCTCTGAAAGTGACCTCTGGCATCGTCGTCTTGGCCATCCATCAAATAGAGTCCTAACAAAGATGGGATTACCTGTTCCAGCATCTTTCTGTGAAATCTGTGTACGTGCCAAGCAGAGTGCTGATCCGATGGGAAAAGGTCCAAGAAAAAGAAAAGATAAACCTATGGTTATGATTCACACTGATGTTTGTGGCCCTATTGAACCCAAAACACATGCAGGTGAGCGATACTTTATGTCTCTTATTGATGATCATTCGCGTTTTATGGAGGTGCGACTTCTACAAAATAAAAGTGATGTAAATAAAGAATTAAAATGTTTTCTAAAGACTAATCCGTCCGTAAGTTACGATGTGATAATGCAAAGGAATATTTGTCTAACGATATGGTGAATTTTGCAACAGAAACTGGAATTTTCATTGATCCAGCTCCTCCTTATACGCAATCTGTCGATAAATGGTGTCGCAGAACGAGCTAATAGAACTCTGTTAGATAAAGGGCGGGCAATGCTGATGGAATCAAATCTTCCAAAGCAGTTCTGGGGTGAAGCAATTCGTGCGGCAGCTTACGTAACAAATCATTTGCCAAATAGTTCACTTAACAACAATGTGCCTTTTAATTCGAAATATGGATGTCAGCCTGATTTATCCAACATAAAAGTGTTTGGTTGTGATGCATTTCTGCTCGTACCACCATCACAAAGAAAGAAATTGGATGATAAATCCCGTAAAATGTTATTCATAGGATATTCCACTATGGGATACCGTCTAATGAATCCCGTTACAAAACATATAACAGTATCGCGAAACGTGAAATTCAATGAAGGTAAAGTGATCTACGAAAAATATGTGCACAACAATTCAGATTCCAGTGTTTCCGAAAAGAAAAGTGAAAAAGAAAATGAAAGTGATCATTCCGAGGTTGATGACCTTCCGCCCTCCGATAACGAAGATGATGACACCCCTAAAGAAGAAACTGTTCGTAAATCCAAACGGGATAAAAGACACCCTGTGAGATACCCCAATCCTGAGACATTTGCTATGTTTACTCTTTGCGACACGTTGATAAATGATGACCTCGCATCCCTCCCCCCACACGAACAACAGTTGTGGAAGGGAGCTATGGACGAGGAAATGGAAAGCATGAAAGTAAACAAAGTTTGGGAATTAACTGAACTTCCACCCGGAAGAAAAACTATAAACTGTAAGTGGGTGTTAGGAAAAAAAAAAGGGACGGTAAGTACAAGGCAAGGCTTGTTGCCTTGGGTTACATGCAGAAGGAATGTATAGATTACAAAGAAACATTTTCTCCTGTTGTAAGTTTATCTGGATTACGTATATTGCTTGTTATTGCTTTAAATGAGAATATGAATTTTTATACATTAGATGTTAAATGTGCATTCTTAAATGGTGAGTTAAATGAAACTATTTATATGGTGCAACCGAAAGGTTATAATGATAACAGTAATATGATATGTAAGCTTAATAAGAGTTTGTATGGCTTAAAACAATCACCACGTCAATGGTTTAAAAGATTTCTTGATTTTATTCTAAAATTAAATTTCAAACAGTTTGTTAATGAACAATGCATATTTGAAAGAAATTCTGGTAATGGGAGAATTTTGATAGCCTTGTATGTTGACGATCTTTTAATTGCAGGATCGAATGATACTGAAGTAAACACTATTATTTCTTTAATATCTAATGAATTTAGAATGTCTAAATCAGGAAAAATGTCTGAATTCTTAGGTATTCATATTGAATTAACTTCTAATGGAATGTTGTTAAATCAAGAATCATATATAGTAAAATTGCTTGATAAATTTAACATGTCTGAGTGCAAACCTTGCTCTCTACTAATAGAACCCAAATCTACATCCGCTAGTTTTATGAAAGGAGATAAATTTGTAGGTCCATATCGAGAATTAATTGGTTCCTTATTATACTTAGCATATGTTTCTAGACCTGACATTTTATTTGCAGTTAATTGTCTTAGTCAAATTCAGGAAAATCCTACTGATGTAGCTTGGTGTGCTTTAAAGAAAGTGTTGAGATATTTGAAAGGAACTCAAGCTTTTAAAATTGAGTATAAAAGAAACATCACTAAAGAATCTAATTTATCTATGTATGTTGATGCAGATTGGGGTTCGAATCCTAAAGATAGAAAATCTATAACTGGTTATGTAATTATGTATTGTAATAATCCTATTTTGTGGCGTTGTAATAAACAAAATTGTATAGCTCTTTCTTCAACAGAGGCAGAAGTACTTGCTTTATGCAAAGGTGTTCAAGATTTGTTGTCGCTAACAAACTTTATAAATGAAATTGTTAAGGTTGATAATATTATCATTTTCGAAGATAATCAATCTTGTATTAAATGTGTAACCAATGAAAATTCTCATGGCAGGCTAAAGCATATCGATATCAAATTGAAGTACATTCGAAATGCTATCACTGAAAATGATATTAAAGTTAATTATATACCAACTAATTTTCAGATTGCTGATATGTTAACAAAATCTTTGCCTAGAGCAAGACTGTCAGAAATTTTGCCTCTTTATAATGTTATATGTTAACTGCATTTATGTATTGTGCGATTAAGGGCGGGTGTTGAGGAAAAACTGTAATCGCACTTATTTGAAGCAGTTTTCTTCTACGTCTGCATGTTATAGTTATCAGACTGTTCTGATTCGCCGTTAACTTTGAGCCCAAGAAGGCTATAAATACATGTAACTCTGTTTATCCAATGTTCTTTTCTATTTGTCCTGTCCCAGTGTACGTTTCTACTGTGTAACTCTGTGTTCTAATAAACATGTCTTTCTCCGATCCACTGATCTCTGAATTTCATTACATCAACATTAAATTGATTTAAATGTTTAAAAACCTGAAGAAAAAAAACTTTCTTAATTGAGTTTACACAGATTTTACATTAAATTATTTTTAAATAAATAGGATTGAGAAAAATTTTATGAAACAAGGACTTTGTAACAAGAAAATTGATCGGTTTTCAATTATCTGTTTTATTAAAAAAAATATAAAATTATATATATATTTTATCCAGTCAAAGAACCATACGTTATATGGTCAAATTGAACAAGCTGACATATGGGGGATAACATTGAAATATTACACATATTGAGCATATTTAATATATAGAATTTAAACAAATATGAGAAATGACAAAAGAAATTTTAATCATAAGATTAGTGTTTTGCAATTTTAGTGTAAGTTAAATAAGCCTTTTTTAAAAAATTCTTAATTAAAAACCCAATGACTACGACTTTTTTAAATACTTGCAATTTAAAAATAAATATATAACTGGAAAGTAATAATTTTTGAAAAAAAAATATATGCTATGAAATAAACATCCATATTGCCAATTTGGAAAGATAATTAAGATGCATAATTTTTCAGAATGAGGTTCGTAGACTGAAAAGTTTAAGAAAAACATGAAACAGCTATAACAATGCTCAACATTCGTTAAATTTTTTCAAAACTATTGATTTCAGAAATGCATGCTCTTTGAAACGTTCTGATCCAAATAAAAACATTTATAGCTACCAATGTAGATAGGAAATAATCCATAAATTTTACAAAAAAATATCAATTTCACGGTAATTGTCGCAAAATCTATTAAATATTTTACACATAGAGAATTTTAGGGATTTTTATAGTTGTCAAAATAGAAAAACTGCAATATTTTCCAAATATGATTAAGTTACTTATTATGTTTACTTATATTTTTGAAAAGTAGTAGGCATTTAATTCATCAAAGTTAGTTAAAAGATTATTTAAAAAATTTAAAAAGGAAGTTCTGAATGAAAATAAACTTAACATTTTAGAGCCAAAAAAAGTTTTAGACTGATTTTAATAAATGAAGCTCACTTCATTATGTATTAGTAACACTTATTAAAATATTCAAGAAAGCAATAATCTGTGCAAAAATTCTACTTCAACAGAGATTTTTTAAGGAAACTTACTCAATTATAGGGAATTTTCTAAAATATACAAATACCAGGAGGATTTTTATGAAACCAGTTGTAGTAGAGTTGTTGGTAACAATGAACATGTTAATTTAAAAAAATTCAATTTTCAACCAAACTCTACTCATAGCACTAACTACTCATTTTGAGAGAGATATCAGTAGTTTAATTCAAATAATATGCTAATTAAAATTATTTGTAAATATATATATCCAGTATATATTAACAAAATATAAATATATTAAAATCCAGTTACTCAAAAATGCAGTTGTTATGGACTTATTCACCATTTTATGTAATACTATAATTCAAATAAAATAAAATGAATAATAACATGTTTTTCTTTTAACTGAAATGTGAAATAGCACTACTATTTGCACTCCTAAAGACAACCAAATAAGCAACCAGTTTTCTTGTTTTTGCACACTAAAACTCACACTTTATAATCAAATAAAAATAATATTGCGAAAGTTTTTTAATTCATTCTTATGCAAAGCTCTTTGCAATATTTCTTTATTTTCAATGGCACATTAAAAGACAATTGAATATCAAAAAGGGCAACAATAAATCTATAAGTGAGAAGAACAAGGCAATGCAATATTTAGTACTAAATTACTTTTAAAACTTTAGAATGACTTCAAAACAATCAAGTTCAAATGGAAAGAGAACTTATGGAGCAAGATGGAACTAGACATTACTAATGTCTTTTATTGTTATATAAAATTATTCCACTGCTATCATACATATGAATAATTCTAATAATACACGCATAATATATAAATAAGTATATTTCTTTATGTCGAAAAAAAAACCCTTGAAAAATTATGAGATATTTTTAAATATTACGATGAAATTCAACAAATTACTGAATTTATAAAGGAACTCAAAACATAAATATTCATTCAATTTGATATTTTAAGGAATTGCATACCTGGAATTCAAAGATTTTTCAGCTAGTACAAGAACAGATAAGTCGACGTTCACTATACTTTTTGTCAGAAACTAATCCTTTCTGTAAAAAAAATAAGTACATTAAAAGATATCTTAATTTCTAAAGCCTAAATAAAAACATAACTTTTAATCAGAAAATAAGCATTCATGATACTTTAATGTAATTGGTATAAGGTTTAAGATATATATATATATATAAGATTATAGTCAATATTATTTTTATTAACAGTTTTTAAACGAGTTTCACAATTAACTGAGTTTGCATTTTTTTCCTTCAAAAATATAGTTATCTGCTAAAACATAGATAACAACCATACATTTTCTTGGAGTACCACATAAAATTTATATTACCTTTGTAGTAATGAGCTGTGATAGCTCAACAGTTAAAAGCACTGGACAGCATCATAAAGAACTAGAGTACAACAGCTGATGGCTATTTGAAGTCTACTCAGCTTAAGATTGATAGATACCAGCTTTTTTGAGAAGTTAAAACGACTGGTGCAGTAATGCTGACCACATTGCAACCATCAGGCTGTTGATCACAAAATTGTGAAGCCTCAATCTCCATGACCTCTTTGGTCCACAATGGGCTGTTGCGAGAATGTTTTACTAAACTTTGTAGTCATATAGAATAAATTAGGTATCCTCTACATCAGTGTGTTGGAAATAAAAATATATTCTATTTTTATTCAGGTCTAGTTTTTCAGGTTTGAACACCAGTTATTCTAGATTGGTTGACTCAGTTATTTTTGAAAATATATGAATAAATATATTCTAAAAACACCTGTCATCTAAAAATAATCTAATAATATTACAATAAAAATTTTAGTTTATTATTAGCTGAAAATCTTATACAAGTTTTGCTTAAATTTATTTCATTTTATTTTTACTTAAAACTATGAAGATAATATTACATCATGGTTTTCATTTAGCTGTATATAAAATATAAAAATCAAATTTTCATTAGTTTATTTTTTTAAATAAAGATTTACAAAACTTAAAATAGTTCATACCTTTCTATGATGATTATTGTCAAAGCAAGGTGTCCTAAATGTTCTAGCCCCCACCCCACCCAATATGATTCATTAATAACAACTGAATGACGGTTCCTTCAATTCCCTATATTTAAAAAAAATTACTTAATTTGAAATTTTAAAAAAAGCAGTTTTAATAGCAATTTATAAATAGAAAATAAAAATCGAATATCTTAATATTGAGTAGAATTAACAATTTTATATATTATATATATATATATATATATATATATATATATATATAATTTAAAAAATTAGAGATCCATATAGAGCTTGCTTGAGTATGCAAATTATAAAAATTAATGCCAATATGCTATATATCATACAACTAGATTACACAACAAAAAACAGTTTATGTGAACTATCAACTCTTTCATAGAAAAAAAAAAGTGAATATATAACTATAGATTTTTAGATATAATATAAACAAGTGGTTTGCAGCAATATGGCTTCCTTTAAAATAGACTACTGGTTGTGAAATAATTTATGGTTTCCAAACTTTTTTTAAAAAAGTAATGTTAAAAACGTTAAATGTGCAATACTTTTTAAATAAAGCTTATGCGGTGCTTATGCATACTGCTTTGTTTTTTGCAGGACAAAGCAAAAAAGAAACTTTGTAATTTTTTCAAAGCAATTTATAAACCACAGCAGTTATTATTGTCTCCAAAAAGGACAACATTTAACTGTGTCAAAAAGCTGTGCTCTATTATAGGTGGTTTTAAAAATTAGAGAAATTAACAATTCATGAAAAAGTCATAATAATGAATGACGTCCAAAAAGATAAACAATCAGCTAAAAAAATTATAGAGTATAGAACTGATAGTAAAATTATTAAACATTGCCTAAAGTTGATACCAGAATGGACAGATATACAAGTTTTATAGATGTAGTGTTAAAAAATTAGTTTTTTAACATACATACAAATTATCTATTTTGTTTCTTTTATCAAATAGGAACGTACTACTTTTACCAAACAAATAATTCTTTGTTCACATTTTGCAATTTTTTACTGATATAAAATGAGCATGACCTATTGCAAATTTCATTTAGTGTGATCAAGATGAAAAGTGAGAGATTTTAAATATTAAGCAAATAAGTGAAGTAAATATTGCACAGATTTCACAGTAGCTTAAAACTTATTTAACAATTGCAATATTTTTGTTCAAAATCGAGACCTTAATAACTAGATTTAGATGATTTAGTCATGGTTTATTTTGCCTAATTCTAAAATTTTTAAAGTGTAACTATACTACTAAGTCTTAATGCATTATATTAGTCAGAATTTTTACACAATACAAAATCTGATAAAGTCTTAATAAAGTAAATTTACAATGAAAACCAAATTTTCTACAGTCAATAAATTTTTTTAATTTAGCAAGAATAACCATTATTTTAACAAATGAATTACAAATTATGCAAAAAAGATCAACATTACCTTAATCATTTTTAGCATTCTACATAGAGCTAATACACATGTCTTAGTCATTGGTTTAGACAAAGATACATGAAGATTCATGATTGTTTTTACTTCATGATTTATTGTCCAGGCTAATTTTAAACCCTAAAACAAAATTACAATGATTAGTACAGTTAAATTTTTTAAAATAAAAAATACAAGTAGCAGGCAAAAACAATTTTAATGTCATAAAATTAAATAAGGGAAAAACTTTTAACCTCGACAATAACTAATATGCACACAATCAATCTAATCTGCTTTTTTTTTTTTAAATTTAATTGTACAGATAGATTAAATAAACAAAAAGGAGAATTAGAAATTAATTTTGAATCATTCACAAATTGTATGATAAAATTTTGATTAAAACTTGCTAATGTTCCAACTTTGTTACCTTATTTTGCCAATTGTTTATAATTTTTATATATTTCAAATCAGGATAGGTATTAACCAAAAGTTTACACTGCAAAAGGTAAATTCTAAATATCACTGAATGTTACCTTAACCTAATCCTGAATGTTATCCTGAAACGGAAATTTCAATTTAATTTTAACTCAATTTTACATTAAAACTTTAAATTATAAATTAAGTTTCCATTTATTCAAAACATTTCCATACATCCCATTTCTTCAAGTTTACATTTGAATGTCACTAATTCCTGTTACAAGTCCAAAACTAAAACCACTTACATGATGTCTGCAATTTTTTTAAACTTGTATCCCTGATAAAGAGCCCTAAGATATGACGATACTTAAGTGTTCTTAAAAGTTCTACAATTAAAAATTTAAACACAGAAAAATCTTGTATGTAAAAAGAAGAGCAATTTCATTAAGTTCTTGTATGAAAAGTAAAAAATAAGTCATATAGTAAATATGCATGAACATACTACAAAATTTAGCTGAATATGAGACACTCATTTAAGATATTTATAAAATAAAAAAAACTAACGATGGTTGTCTTACATTTATATAAATATTATAGCTTGTTCAATTATACAGAAGCGTGGTGCATAAGGGGTAACAAAAGGCAATGGCTAGCTCACTATTTATTTTATTTTAATCAACATGATTATATTTAAGCACACAGCACATTCACAGATATAACATATATGAAGAAGAAAAAAATAAGGAGCTCTGAATGGCAGGTTGCATCGTTTGTCGACTACCACTCACCAAGTCTTTTTTTTCTTTCTTTCTTCTAGTTTCTCGCTAGGAGGCGTTGCTAGTTCCAGTTTCTCTACACTCTTAAATGAAAGAACTAAAATTCCTTTGTCATAGTATTACATTATAGAATAAAAACCCTGAATGTGACCATTATAGAATAGAACCCAGAAAAAATTCAGATGAACTCTTATAATTTTAATGAAAGAAAAGATATCTGCAACAATAAAGAGCATTTCCAATTAAGATCTTCAAGCCATTTTCCAGTATCTGTTAAGCTGGAGTCCATTTTAGTCATCCAGTTCCTAGTGAGCATGAAATAGTTCGATACATCTCTGAGACAAAAGAAAATTTAATTAGGTCTAATATGCTACATAATATAAAAAATTAATTTGATTCTCAAACCAATACATAAGTTTTGCAAATTACACCTTTTTTTCTATTTTATAAATATGTTAAATATAAAAATATTTTGACACCCAAGTTCAATTAATTTTAGGAAAACTTACCAAGGTAGTAAGAAAAGGCAAACCAAAGTTAGTCTTATAATACATTGTAGAAAGTTTATTTTCAAAAAAACAATTAAAAAAATATATATATGCAGCAATTATTTTAAAGGAAATTATAACTAATTAAATTTTAAAGTACATGCCAGCCAGATGCCAGCAAAGTATTAACTAGCAAAATATTCAGAAATCTTTATTGCCTTTAAAATAACAATCATAAGTGAATTTTAGTGTTTTAGTTTCTACGCAATACAATAAAAATATACACAAATCATATTTTGAAAAATATTAAATTCAGAACATTCCACCCACTAACACTTTTGTTTAGAATGTCATGTTATAAATTGTTAGTGAATTTAACAGCAATCTATTTTCAATAAAATTTGTTCAGGGTTCTCTGATTTTTAAACTTAAATTAATTATAATCCATTTAATAATCATTACACACAAACAAGAAGAATAAAAATTTTTTTTCAAATATTTGTCTTCAAGTAGACTTTTGAAAAATGAATCCCATCATTAATCTCACTTAAAATTTTAGAAAAGAATTGAAGACTTTAGATAGTTCTTTTTTCCACCATTTAAAAATGTCTTGTAATGATTGAAATTAAATTTGGCAACTTTTCAAAATTTCTAAACATGATAGAGGAAAAAAAGATGAAATTTAATGTGAATCATGTATATTTTGTTATGGTAATATACACAATGGTACTTTATAACAGATTGGAACTCAGTATTATATTTATGGTACTTTAACACTCTTTAATCTAAAAGCAGAATATATAGTCAACATCTTACAGGCCATTCATCGTATTGATAGTTTGTAGTTCATCCTATTGTGAAAACTAAATAACATCGATTAAAAAATGGTTTAAAAATATTAAACAAACATAAAAAAAAAAAAAAAACTTTTGTTTGTTCTAAGATATAGACCAAATTTATGGTTTACTTAGAGTAAGAGCTATCAGCACAGCTTTCCAAAATAAATAATCTTTAACAAATAATCTTTAATTTTTGTAATTTTTTATTCTTAACACGATATTACAAAATACAGAAATAAACCACCAAGTGCCCAGAAATGAGATGAAATTGTTAAGGCAGACATGGATATAATTTTATATTGAGAAATACATAAGTCAGCTTGAAAATTTTTTATTTTGTGTCAATATTTCGTAAAAAAAAATTTAGTTTGTTTTTACATAATGTAAAGAATTTGTTATCTAAATATCAGTATATTTTATATCAATCTTAAAATTTTATATTAAAAGAAAATTTTAAAAACTTTTACTGTTGATATTAAAAGTTACACACAAGAAATCTCTAATGATTCGTAATTTCTCATTTATGAAGATTTATAAAGAAAACATTAGTATACATTTTTCATTTGTCAGTCAAACATAAATAATATAAATTCTAATTAATGGAGCATTCTTTAATTTTTAAATAAGAGTACATAAGAGAATTTTTAAATTAAAGCATAAATATTAAATTAAAGCATAAATATTAAATTAAAGCAAAATATTTTCCATGTTCTCTAAACATTTTTTCCATCTTTAACTGTTACAAAAGAAAAGTTTTTGTAAGAAAAAAGAAGTTATACACTTTTTACCAGATTAAAAATTTAAAAACTAAAGGGTTTTTACATTTGTTTCAACTTGAAACTAAGGTTTTCTTATTAAAAAAAAAAAAAAAACACAGATAAGATTAATTTATAGTTAAAAGGTATAAAAATGTATACAGAAGGTAATCATAAAATATGAAAGACCGCACATTAACAGTCAAAGGTTGAAATCTAAATATTATACATAAAATTTACTGTGGGTAAAATGCTACGAACAATTAATAGAGTAATAAAAGATTAATCCTTTAACAATTTTCCCTTATCTGAATTTGGGTAAAACCTTGTTTCCTTCCCAGGAAAAAATTTTTTTTTTTTAATTATTTAATGAAAAAACACAGTTTGACAAGTTAATAGAACAAACAAATTTTCTCATGTGGCTTAACTGTTAAAGGTTTAATATCTTTAAGATGATCATATCAATCTTGAACCAAACTAAAAAAAACTTTAAAATCTATTCATTATCAAAATTTTATTTAGAATTTTGAAGTAATCTAACATAATTTTTAAAAATTTTAGAAATGAAGCATAACATTAAAAGATTTTAAATATTATTGGTAATACTCACTTCAACAGACTTTGATTTTTATTTGATAAATAAGACTGTCTAGAAAGCTTTACAGCATCTCTCAGGGGTGAAAGTTTTAAAATCAGAAGTGTCCCATCCAATAATTTTAAGTAAACAAAAAATTATACGTGAATTCTTTTCATAAAAATTGTGAACAAACTTTTCAATAAAAATACACAAAATGCAAATAAGGCTTATAAAAATTCTATATTTTTTTTAGCAAAACTACTATTGTTCAGGAGTATAAACAAAAAATGCAAAGTAATTAGTTATTTCAAGCACAAATTACCGAAGTTTTTAATGTTTTTCAAACATTTAATTTTCTAATAAAATAAAGTGCTAGCATTTTAAGGAAAAGAATAATACTTAGCTAAGTTAATACTTTGTTAATAAATAACAAAAACAATTTTCAAGCTAAACAAAGTTCAATAGTAAAAATAATATTCAACAAAATGTTGATATTTAATAAATGTTAAGTCTACTATGCTATAAAATTAAGATATATTGATTAAAAACATATTGCATGTTCACAACTATCTATACAGTATATCTATACTTATCAATTTTAAAAAGAAAAATTATGAAATTTTAATTACAAACTAAAAATATTTATCAATTTATATTTAATTAAAAAATTTACAATTCTTAAAATAAAAGTACACAAAAAATAGAGTGATTAATAAAGAGTAATGATTTAACTCTTTCGAAAATAATTAGTTAGAAGATTAATAATATTCCGTTTCGCTCCGTCTTGTTGTTTTTTTTAAAAAGACGGAAATCCGTCAAAATACGGAAAACTTTCACCCCTGCCTGACAGAAATTCTGGATGATGCTTAGAAAGACAGTTTTCTGCTAATTGCTTTTGTTCATCATTTAAAAATTGTCCCCTTGTTTCGGAATCCAGGATGCATATGCTAATAAATGAGGTAGCTGAATAGCCTGATGGAATCTTAAGTGTTGTATACATTAAGTGTATACATTAAGTGTTGGTATATTTAGTGTTAAACTTTCTTTTTAATGAATTTTTTCCAGAAGTATTTAGGACAAACAGCAGGATTTTCTTCAATTTTGTGCTGCAGACATTGACAATGAAAAATGTGAACATACTTACAAGGAAACAATGAAGCAAGCAGAAAACATCCTATGAAATGGGCGCACGCATAACAACTTCCAAGATATTTGAAGTTACCAGGTGTAGTGTATTGGTAGGAACAATTATGGGAGCATACCCTATAAAAGACACATGCAATGAAAAGAAGGCGGAAACTCGAGAATGCTGTTTGAAAACAGCTAAGTAAAAATATATATATATAAAATTTAACACATATATCTTTCAAATGACATATACAAACTAATGATATCTTCCAAGTATCCAATCGTTGGCAAGTATCCAATCATAGCAGCACAGTGGCCTACTGATAGCATACTTGTGGTTCAATTCGTGCATATGTTAATTTTAATCTTTTTTTCATATTTTTATATTTAATAAAAAAAGGCTTTCGTTTACTAATAGCATTAATTTAAATATAATTGTATTATACTTTTCCATTTATTTAATATTACTTCACACTTAAATTACAGTATTTTCTTTTTCTCTATTCATTTTAATGACGATCTTTTCTGTTAATATGTAATATTTTTATTTAGTGCATCTTTTTAAAAATTTTGATGTTAATTTATATTTAAATTACAGCTATTATTTAACAGGGTTTATTAATTTAAATCAGCTTGATTAAAATTACGATTTAAATCAGCTTGATTAAAATCACAATTTAAATCAAATGATTTTTTTTAAATAATCATTGATTTAAATCAACTAATTTTTTAATATAAATATATTGATTTTAAATTATTAATACTTTTATTATTTCTTTTTCTTAATTTTAAAATTTATTTTAAATAAATTGCTGTATTAATTATTTTAGTTAACGAAATTACTTTCTTTCTTGGTGTGTGTTAAATTCCAACACATTTGAAATTGCATTTTTAAAAATCTTTTGATTCTTGAGATTGAAAGTACAGATTAACGTAAACATTTAATGCTGTCTTAATAAGACCCCTGTATATGCATAAATTAATATAATATATTCAGTGTTTTCACTACAGCGCAAGAATCTTGCATATTTTTTTCTTTTCTCGCATTAAAAAATTATTAACGCTGCACACTCTACTAATGAATTTCAAAATGAACGAATCTCGCGAATTTTAGAAAAATTTTGGCTTCCGCCATTTTAAATGAAACCAGTTTCACTTTACTTCCTTGATCTTTCATTATTTTTAACATCGATCCTTGTTATGTAGCTTTCCTCTTTACCAGTATTGTTCAGAATCAGTGCGAACAGCTGAACACAATGCCCCCCCCCCCCCGAATCCCTTTCAGAACACATTTCTCTGCAACCACGTGTTAACCGTAGGTAAGATTTCTTCATGTAAGACGCTTATTTTTTTTCTTTTTATTGAATGTAAGATGGGCAAATACCTTGTTAAGGCAACATCTTTTAGTCCGTAACGGACAAATGAAAATGAAACAAATGTCAATAGAAACGGTCAAAACGAAACAAATATGGATATTCAACGGATACGGATCAAATACTAGCATGAACATGGAAATAACTTAACTATTTTATAGCAGAAATAATTGAAAAGCCTATGCTGGCAGGTGAAGAGGATAGGAAAGTGTAAGCACTATGCTACAAATTTACTTAGGGATTCCGTATAATTCAGCATCTGTTGCAAGGTCATTTAGCATCCTAAACCGAATTAAGGCAAAATATCGTAACAGATTGACTGATAAGCATTTGAACAACCTAATGAGAATAGCTGATGAAAAAGTACAGATAGAACATTTTCCATATGATGCAACAAAAATATTCAATGTCTTAAAAATTATTAAATGTTAAAAATGTTTCATAATTAAAGAAATATTTCTTTTCCAAGTCTATTCGTGTTTTGTTTTTGTTTTTTTTTCATTTTTAGAAATCTCACCTAACTTTTCAAAATTTCACTCAGTTTTTGAGAAAGGGTGAGAAATTCTCAGCCATTTTTTTTTCTGTAATGAAAACACTGATATTAATATATAATTAATAAATTAATTATTGGTAAAAATTTTACAAAACATTTTTAAAGTATAAGTTTTTTTAGTTTTAAATAAATTTAAATAATCAAAAGTATTTTATTTTCTGCAAATATGTTATTAAGTTTATTGCTAAAAATATTTAGTGCTTAGAACACTGATGTTTAGATAAAAATTATCATACTTGCCGCTAACATGACTATGTGCGGCCCTTTGTTAATCTACCTGCTGCGCAAGTGGCCCTTCACTCATAAAGGTTGCGCACCCCTACGGTAAACGGTAGTAAATTCGGCCTGAACAGACCCCTGGTAATAGATTTATGAATCCTTTCATTTATATTTCATGGATTTAAAGATTTATGATAAATTTTGAACATATATCACACAATATAAAATTTCTTACATCGCCCAGTATTAGTTCTTTTCAATTTAAACAGAGATTTCAGTAGAAATTTCTGGCAAAATCCAATAGACTGATGGAAAATCTAATAGAGTTGGCACATTTTAAAAACAGCCAATGAAAGAAGCACCTTTAAGGGCTTTTAAAAAACGAAAATAAGCACCTTTAAGCACTTTTTAAAAACACTATGCACCTTGCTTTTGGCTAGTGCATGTAACACGCTAATTCTTGTTGAACATTATTTTTTATAATGTAACAAAACAAAGAATAAAACTATTCAGCTTCAAATTTCCACATTTCTTTTAAACAAAATCAATTTTCTTGAACAGGGCTACCACTAAAAATTTGAAAAGAAATAAAAATTCCCCGTAATATACACAACATGTTAAACAACAATTACTGTGCTCTTGTCTGAGCTATATTGGACTAACCACATTTATTAGTTTTAACTACTGGAAAAAAAGGAACAGCTGAACCAGTGGTGTATCAAATTTACCACCATTCAGTGGTACCTTCACAAATTCAACTTTAGAAAAAAAGGTAGTTTCACAAAATACTTTTTCTTAAAATTTTATTCCGTTAGAAATGATAAATCTATATGTATGTATTGATACAACAGTAAATGAAATAGTTTATAGCTGAAATAACATGTTTAAATATTCCGTAGATCACGCTACGAGTATGTCACCATTTTTTAAAAGAGGAAAATAAGAAACAAAATTCCCACTTTCTCAAGTAAAACTCAAAATTCCCTGCCATTTTAGATGACTTTTAAATTCCCTGTTACCAAATTTACCACAGTTGTTTTAGAAACTTAATTTCTCTCCTCATTTGGATATAGAACAGTGTCAGGATCGATTCCTAATTCTTGTGCTCTTACAGTTTTGAGTGCAAATACTTTTTCTAAGGCATGAGATAATTTAATTTCATTGATTCTGAAATTGCAATGGCTTCTGTTTCACATTGATTACTCACTGAATTGCCAATGTCACTATGAATCTGATTTTCCGTTCGCGCCATCATGTTTGGTTTCCTCGCTGTGTTTGGCACTCGAACAAAATAATGAACGTTGAGTTGTCATTTTGCTACTCTTTTAAGTACGACTCACACTGCATCTCTGATTGCCCTTGACGCGAGGCGAATGCTTGGAATTTCCGATTTCAGCGCTTGAATACGCCGTCTGGGGAGATAATTTGTTCCATGTCTTTTCCCTCCCTCTTTACTTTTCCTTCTCTTTTCAGTTGTAATAGACCTTTGGGGGCCCACTGAGGCCCCTCTAATTCATCTATAAATATTTCCTTTTGCAGGCATGATTGGACCATGGAGGCCTACCTTATTATAGCTTAATATTAAAGGAAAATTATAGCTCAATATTAAAGGGAGCTAGGTGGTCTCGAAATGTGAACCATTTTGCTTTTATTATTATTATTATTATTATTCCATTATGTGTTTTTTAACAAAGAAAGATGCTTGATTTTATACATAGAACCCCTCACGCATGCTGAACTATGGAAAATATTGCAAAAGGAGTAGGTAAAAAAATATATAATGATTTTCCTGGATTTTTTCAGTTTTTTAACATTTTCAGAATAGAAAATAATTATTTCTTATATGTAGGACACTTGAAAATATCGAAACACACATTAAAAAAATAATATAATGTAAAATAAACAAAAGAAAAATTTTGAAAAACTCTTGCAGCTGGGATTTGAACCCACGACCACTTGCACCAGGATTGGACCATGGAGGCCTACCTCGGGTCCAAGTTTGAAAATTATAGCTTAATATTAAAGGGAACTAGGCGATCTCGAAACCTGAACCTTATTCACGACATTTCGTTTCTTTATTATTATTATTATTATTCCATTATGGGTTCTTTAACGAAGAAAGATGTTCGATTTTACACACATAACAGCTTTCACATAATAGAGTATCAAAAATGCTGCAAAGGGAGTCGAAAAATAGCAAATTAACTGATTTTCTTGGATTTTTCCAGTTTTTTCCCATTTTCCCAATAAAAAAAAATTATTTCTTATATGCAGGACCCTGCAGAATACCGAAAAACACATTAAAAAAATAATATAATGTAAAATAGACAAAATAATAATGAACGAAAAATTTTTGAAAAATTGTCCACCTCCAGAATTCGAACCTGAGCTCCCTCACTAGTCACGAGTTAGAAGCACAGTGTCCTACCCCCAGACCAGGGTGTCACGTCAAGCCCGCCGAAATATTGCTTCAAAAGCACTCTCGCGCTCTACTGTGCAATAGACCTTTGGGGGCCCACTGAGCCCCCTTAATTCATCTATAAAAATTCTCTTCAGCAGCCATAAACGACAGAGAGGTTCGGCTAATGGAGCCCTAATATGGGCCCGAGTTTGATAATTATAGCTTAAAACTAAAGGGAGTTATGTGATCTTGAAATTTGAGCCGTCGCGCGCCATTTTATTTTATTTTTTATTTCATTATGCGTTCTTTAACGAAGAAAGATGATTGATTTTGTACATAGAACACATTATGCAGGCCAAACTATCGAAAATATTGTAAAAAATATAAACTATTATATATTAATTCTTTTTCCGGGTGATTTTTCCTGTGAGGAGGCGTGAGTTCGAATCCCGGCTGTGGACAATTTTTAAATTTTTTTTTCTTTTGTTAATTTTGCATTATATTATTTATTTAATGTGTTTTTTGATATTTTAGAGGTAAATATTTATGAAAAAGAAATTTTTTTTAAATCGGGAAGGGGCGCATAGGACGTAAAAACAGGAAAAGTCCCCCGGAAAATTAATTTATATGTAGTAGTTTATATTTTTTACTTTATCTACTGTAGGTCCATATTTGTAGGTCCATATCGAGAATTAATTGGTTCCTTATTATACTTAGCATATGTTTCTAGACCTGACATTTTATTTGCAGTTAATTGTCTTAGTCAAATTCAGGAAAATCCTACTGATGTAGCTTGGTGTGCTTTAAAGAAAGTGTTGAGATATTTGAAAGGAACTCAAGCTTTTAAAATTGAGTATAAAAGAAACATCACTAAAGAATCTAATTTATAAAAATCTACTTTATTTCAAAAAATCTACTTTGTAGCATAAAGAAAGAGTAAAAGATATAATGAAATAAATAGTTAGATTGTTCTGTAAATCACACGCAGCCAGGTAATTTAAAACTTTAATTTCAAAATGAAGATGTTAGGACGACAGTTAAAATACTGACATATATTTAGACGCTTAAAAAGTTTGGCTATATATTTGATAGCTTTTTATGTTCAGTATCTTTATACTCCTCGTAGAAACTTATAGTATCAACAGTATTTCAGATAATCTATGTTGAAGTCACAAGAAAAAAAATCAATAATTTATTTTTATTTTTCGAAAAAATAGTATGCTTAGTAAATAGTCAGCTGTTTTGCATCAAATAGTTTTAAACAGCAGAATGTTTTTAATTTCTTAACAAGATTTTATTCTTAGCTAGCAGGCAAGTTTTATTTTAATCAAAACTTGACAACAATTTAAAAAGGAACTTATAAATTTAAGTGAAAATCTAAATTAAAGTACTAAAATAATTGATTAGTATATTTATGAAAAAAAAAATATACATGCTAGTGTAAAGAATAAGATTTTTAAAAATTAAAATTTAATTAAACAGTTGATAAAATAGTTCTGTGAAACACGCGCTGGGGATTAAAAAATTTATTTTAAGATTAAGACGATATATAACATGTTGAGAAATTCTAAGATGCCTGGAAATGTTGACTACATATTTGTATCAATAATTATAAAATATATATAAATGAAATTGATAAATTTACTATCCTAAATCTATGCATACGTATATTTATTATTGAAATTGTATCAATTATTGATGAAACAAACTAAAAAATAGAATATAATCACATTAAATATAAGCATAATCTTATGTATAATCATATTCTATCAGAAGCATGCTTTTTTAGAACTCTACTTTCGTTGAATAAAATGTTTTATTCAAATTCTGTCACTAAATTTGATAGAAACGTTCACGATCTTAAAATATTTTAATTTGGAGTATTCATGGGTGTCACTCCTCAGTCCTTAGGACTGAAATCAGACTTGGAAAAAAAATCAGTGGTCCAAATTTTGTCCTCCAATTAAAATGTATATTTAAATTAATTATTGAAAAACATTCTTTTTTCTTATTTTCTTTAAAAAATGTAACATATTTTCAATTAAAAATAAATAAAACTACTCTTTTTCATAATTATTGCTGTATTCACATTCTGATGCTTCGAAATGCTAGGGAAAGTTAAATTTGTTTTTTTAATGAAATTTATAGAGCTAAGATAATAAATTAATGAGAAAGTGAAACATAAGTAGATATATGAATGGCTCTAAGGTGATTATTGTAAAAAGATATAGCAAGTGAACTGTTAGATTTGTTTAGCTTGCTGTTAAAATAGACTTAAAAAATGAAGAAAAATAAATATTTTCTGGTAAGAAAAAATAAATCATTGATATAATGTTGTACATTTTGCAGTCAAGTAAGCTATTAATTTCTGAAAATTCTACTAAACAACGCTAGACAGTGGTTATTAGTCAACAGAGTTTTTTGAATGGAGGGTACCCCTTGAATATAATTAAAAAATTGTTTTTTTCTAACGTAAAATTGTTGAGTTTAAAATATTTATTAAACTGCTCTTAAAAAGGTCTTTCTCTTCATAGAAGAACTTTATAAAGAACCCTTTAGTACTAGACGATATTACAATATAATTCGCCAACATTTTGAAGACTTTCCATGTGCAAAATACTACAGGCAAGTGTCTAATAATATGTTTAAGAAATAAATTCATGCTTTTTGAGGTTTTCAAGAATACTTTGTAATAACGGTATTAAATAAAATGCAAAAAAATTGTAACTAAAAATTACCATTTTTTAGTTATGCTTTGCAACATTTATTATGTTCTTAACTAATGTAAACGTAATTTAAGCTTTTATAGTCTAAGTAATGGAGAGGGAAGTTAGTGTGGACATTGGGCTAGAATAGAGATCTTGAATAACTTATTTTTATTTGTAGGTCAAATTTTCTCCGAGAGCTATCTTAGTACATTAATGTACAGTGCATAAAAAACGGTCCACCCTTAATAATTTTTGATCTGATTATCAGATCTTCATATTCTAGGATCCAATCCTAATGGTTCGAGGGGGTGACCTCAAATATGCTAATTAATTAGTTCAAACGATATTTTAAGTTAGTTATAAAATTCACTTATCCAAAACAAAATTCCATTCAGAAAATAACTTTTTGTAAATATTTATTATTTTAATAAAAGTTAGAAACGTTTTGAATTGTATATTATAAAACTTTTACATTACTTTAAAGGATGTAATTAATTATACTATATCATGCAATTTTACACAGCAAAAAAAAAAAAAATTTCCACCTCCTGCTTTTCCTAGAATACTTTGCGGGTTCTTTCGTGATGGCGATGCAGCAAAGATTTGGCGTATGGGCATATAATTAACCTTAACTTATGACCAACAACATTGTCTAATCTTTCCCCTGCATAATTTCATTATATCTTTTGCTTTAAAAAATTTCAGAATAGGGGATTATGGTGTCTTGTGCATCTAGCACTGCCCCCTTGTAAGTAACAATGAGCAAATCAAAAACCTTAGATGCTTTCGTAACATTTTAATGGCTACAAATTAAATTTTTAGTTAGCTTTTTTAGACAATGCAAGCGTTTTGTCTTCGTAAATAGATCATGTATCATCGAATTCACAAGAAATTGTGGTCGCGACTAGTTTCAAAAAATACAAAATTGTAGCTGAGATAAATAAATAAATAATAAAATAACTTTGCATAAAACAAAATAGTAATTTTAATTTCATTTTTAAAATTTTTATGTACAATATCAGTAGTTAATATAATAATAATCAGTTAATTGTAATAATAAGGAAATAAATCTGCTTGAATAAGTATTCTGTCAATTGCCCTTAATGTGCATTTTTAAAATTAAGTGGAATCGGAAAGCTGAAACTTACGGTGAAATTTTCAAAAGGTAGCAAAAATATATTGAATGACATTATATCTTTTATGTGATTTTATTTTACGTTAAGAAGTATTTTTATTTCAATACACATTACTACAAAATATACAACTTTTTATGAATGTATCTAAACAGTTCAGAAATTTTTTTTCCAAAATAAATTCTTTTCTGAAGAAGTTCAACCAACTTTCTCAAGAGTTTAAGAATAAATGACCCTCTTAAATTATTAAAAATATCTTTTATCATATCATGTATTGCTGCTATGTCAGCAATAATAGTAATAACATTGTTGCAGAACGAGTAACAACACATGCTATTATTTTTCTGTATGAGTATTTTGTAACAACAACAACAGAGTACTTTAGCATTCCATGTCTGTTGCGAGTGACTAAGATTTTGGATTACAGTTGTTAAGCTTTATATTACTATTGATTTATTCTAACATAAATATATTTAAATTTTATTCATAAAAGATTATAAAATATAGAATTTGATTTTCAAATAGGATAAAGGAATTCCATGAGGAAAAAAGCAAAAATAAAATAAAATATTTATTTGATTTTTTTTTTTTTTTTTTTTTTTTTTTGGTTTTACGTGGAAAAATCGATACTTTTTCTCCTAAGCAAGATATTTGTAACAGTTCCAAATGATTTCTTAGCAAATGCTTTGTAGGGAGCTTGGCTGTGACCTTTGTGAAGTTTCATGAATAAATTAGTTGATATAGTTCTTAGCTGAAAACAACGAAAAACAGTGTATTCGCCAATACCTTCAACTGAAACTATTAGATCTTAATAAAAATACCTTTTTATTAAAAATTTTGGTAGTTCATAAGGCATTGATGTGGAAATTGGTTAAAAATTTGTATTTTTAAAGTGATGACACATCATATTCATGCCCTAAAAGTATATATATATATATATATATATTTAGGCTGCCACCCGTTTGGTAATAAAAATAAAATAATTTGGTGGTATGCTACTTTTAAAATAAAATAAAAATACCTTGCATGAACATGTAAATAAGATTAACTCCCTTTTTTAAATAAGTTTTTAACTTTTTAAATAATATACAGGAGTAATTAAATATCTAATATAAAGATAATATATATTACCTACGCATATGTATTTTAGATATTTTTTTATTAGACTTATGTTTCGAAGATAATTTTTTGATTTTGTATTAGGAATTCATCATTAATTAAATAATATTGCTACTGCCCATCTTTATTAAAAATCCAGTTATTTTATATTCCTTTAAAATATAACGCTTTTTTTTGGTGCGTTTACATATTCCAATTTACACTTATGGGTAAGTATTTATTTTGAAGAGAAAAAAAAACAACAAAAAACCTACATATTTTGTAAACATAAACATAATTTTTAAATTCTTAAATATTTTTGCATAAATTTATAATCATAATTTTTACTTTGTTATGTTACTGTCTTATGTTATGTTACTTTATGTTATGCTATGTTATGTTATGTTAACTAATTTTTACCTAGAAGTTATTTATTAATATGAATTTTAAATGAATAATATAGAACAAGATTTTTCAAAACGGAAAAATATTTAAAAGAGATTTTTGTGTTGCTCAAAGTAATTTTATAAAATAAATGTTACAGTAATATAATTCAAACTTATATTTAGTTTCATTCTTTCAACTTCTCTATGTATTAGAGAATTTTACATTTGTATTCAAACATAACTTTAAGAAGAGCATTAGTAAGATGTTTCTGGAATAAATTATTTTTATTCTGAAGAAATCTTTCTTTCTATTTTTCTCTATTAAACCAATTAAGAATTTTTCATTTTATAAATGATCTGAAAATTAAGGCTGTTTTTAAAATTATACTTTAGAAATAGCTGAAATAAATTTGTTTTTTATTTTGTTAAAAATATAATAGAGCTGTCATCGTAAAGTTTTTACAAAGAGAATTGATGAAAATGTTTTAAATATTTACAACACTCAAGAAGGGCTTATTTCAGTTTAAATGGTTTTATGAATTTTCTATAGTTTCCGAGAGCACCACTTTTTTAGTAAAAAGTGAGGGTTCTTTTTTGTTTTTTAAATTCACAATGTCAACGTGTTTTAGTTAAATGATATTAAAATATTTTAACCAATTATTATTTTAAATCATAATATTATATTAAACCTTTATACAATATTTTATTACAATTTCTTTGCAAGTTTTTTCAAAAAAAAATAAAATATATAACTATTTTTTACTACTATTGTCTCATGGATAAAAAATAAAAAAAATTTAAGATGAGGAAATCTAAGTAAGTTTACTTTTTAAAATTATATATTGGTCACAGTTTTTGTCTTCACAAATATATTCTTTCATTGTAAAAGAATATATCTTCAAAATATATCTGTTCCAGAATGATTCAATAGTGCATCGAATGAAAAGGCCATATTTGATAACAAACAAATTTAATGATACCTGAAACAATGAAAACAAACTATATAATGGTAGAGTATTTTTAGGGCTTTCCAATAAGCCTTCCATACCGATCCGTTGCTTGCCACACAAAGTGATACAGAATTATATGCGAGTGATTACAACGCCTTCCGTTGGACAAGCAGAAATTCGTAACACTCCCCACCTGAACACTTTTGAGTTCACTTACCATAAGTGTGCATGCCAAAATTTTTTCAAGAACAATATTAGTTGAAACATTAAATCAAAAATTTTTCCTTAGCAGAAATTTGCAATAATAATAATCAAATTAATGTTCAATAATTAAGATAACAATATAAAACAATGAATTATAACATATTATCAAAATAATTTCCTTAAACATTTTTGTTTAAGGGTTAATTTCAATTACAGAAATGATCTAAAAGTGTTTGTTGATATTTATACCTTTTAGTTCTCCATTTACAATCAAATCATTAACAAGTGAATGAATATCCTATAAATAATGAATATATTACCTTACATGGAATATAATTTACAAAATATATAAATGTTTGATTAAATGAGTTGTAATTTTTTAAATCAAGGGTTAAGCTGATTTACTATAAATATTTAGTACAGTTATAAAAATTAATTTCCTAATTACCTGCTATTTTATTATGTTATAATAGGTTAGTAGGTCAACATTCCAGTCTATACAGCTTCAAATTTAGGTCTTATTCATATAAAACTGAACATGGAGTATAAAAGGCTTTAAAAAAAGTATTTTTATAATTGTTTGCTTTTGGGAAAAGAAGAATAAAAATGGAAATATTAGGATAAAGAATTAGATCATTCTTAAGTGCTTTTGTATTTATATTTTCAATAGTCTAACAATTTAAGTTATTGGATAAATTTAAATTTGACACATTTATATTTATAATTATTTAATATTTTATGCACCAAAATTTGGGTTTTCGGCTGTAATTTTCAAAACAAAAAGAGTCTTGTGTTAATTCAAGAACATAATTGATGGAGCACTTGTAATTTTACATGTATTGTAATTTAAAAATACTTCATATTTATAATAGCTAATAATTATCCTTACGCTGAAATTTGAAGTTTTTGACACTTGTGAAAAGGTTTTTTTTTTTTTTTTTGACTTGACGGTTAAAATTAGATAAAACCATCAATTGCCAAAAACTTGCCAACCCTGTCTAATTATATTTTTTGAAGTGCTTAAAAATATTTTTTGAGTGTTTAAAAAGTGCTTAATTTTGTTGAAAAAGTTGGTTACGCACCCTGAATGAGTTTGGCACTTAATAATAAAGAACAAGTTTGGCTTATTCTTAAAATTTCATTTGTTCCAATGCTTTATTCCCTTGTCCTCTGGGTTGAGTTCAAAACTACTAGACAACGGAGGTGGGATTTTGACAAATATAAAATGAAATACAGAATATAAATTTGAGGTTATTGATTATTTCGTTTCCTTGGGTTCTGTAACCAACAACAGGAACAATCAAAGAAAATACAACGGAGAATTACTATAGCCAATGAATGTTTTAAAGGAATTCTAAAATACATAAAATCTAATGTAATTTATAGAAAAACAAAACCATTCATATAATGAACCAGGCTTATTAACTTTATTAAATGACAAAAAATAAAATGGGCAGGCCACGTTATCAGAATGGACGACGACCGTACCACAAAAAGAGTTAAATGCCAGACCAGTTGGCAGACTAAAAAAGGTAGGCTGATTTTGAGATGGATAGATGGCCTAGAAAATGACTTTGAAACTAAAAACTGGAAAACACTAGCAGGAAAAAAGTTAGCCAGGAAAAAAACTTCTTGAGAAGGCTAAGGCCTACCCTGGCCTGTCGAGTCATTGACAGTGATGAAAATTAAATACATCCACTGAACATGAGTTTTCCTGTATAAACTATTCAAATTGGGTGTTGAAAAACTCCAAATATTAAGTGAGTGAATACTTTAGTTCAAAACTTATGGGACACTTTTAGTGAGTGAGCATATTTGTTTTGAGTCGTGTAATAAAAATAGTTAATTACAAGATTTATATAAGACTGTCAATTCCATTTAATAATTTTATAATATTTAATTTCAATTTGTTTTTATTTGGTTAAACCTAGTGTGCTTAATGTTCTGTTGTGATGTGTGCAAGTTTCATTTGCAAATAAATTTCATTTTAAGAGTTAGTGTATTAGTATACTGTTACGACCGAAATTGGTTGTTATTAACTTCCGCTGTTGAATTTTAACAATCATATAGTCGCTTTAGTAAGTATCCGAAATATATACTAGGTCTGGTTAAGTACCACTGCCCGGTATGCCCTACATCAATGTTTTTTTGAGGTCAAGTGGCACTGACTAGTATGCATTTAAACAGTACTCCAAACATCTATGTTTTTTTCTGATCTATCCTCTGCAGATGTTTAAATATCGAATAAATACACTAATATCAATGAATAAAATAATATCAAATCGGAAATATTTCTGACATTCACCAAAGCAACTATGTGATTGTTGACATTCACCGGTGAAAGTCGACATTCTCTTGATTTCAGTTTCTTACGGTAACATATTTATGCAACCTAATTAATGATTCTTACTGTATGTTGTATCAGAAAAATAACTTTACCGACTTCTATGTGCATCATATCTAATTGAACTTTTAAATTTTAGAGTTGTTGAATACCAAAATGGGGGGACAAAACATTCAGAGGACATTTCTGGCTATTTTAGAAACTATCTTTGGTTCTTAGTACAGTTAAGAATCAAGAGTTATATATAGTGATTCACTTTGGTATAAAGTTGTTGCCACCATTTTCGGTATGTTGCTGAACCCAAGTCAATATTTTTGATGAATTTCCATTGATGGAACAACATAATCTTGATGGTAACCAACATAAGTAACCATCACCTTAATGTAGGAATTTGGACTGATTAATGATGTTCTAACATAAGAAAAGCAATGTATTTTGATGGTTTGTTAATGTAGAACCATTTGAAATTCCATCATAGTATCTTAGAAATCAAATGTTGGATTGATCATGAACAACCATCATCTTAATGTAGGAATTCGGACTGATTTACGATGGTCCAACATAAAAAAACCAAATTCTTTTGATGGTATATTCCTGAGAACCAACAAGAATTCCCATTAAACTATCATGAAAATGTATAGTTGAAACCATGATAAACCACCATGGATTGTTGGTCCATGTTGGTCTCTTGATAGTTAATTATCATAGTATTAAAATAGTATTTTCCATCATGGAACGATTGAACTTTGTTAGCATATCAAAAAGCACGGCGGTAAATATGTATTTGTAAATAAATCTTTTAAAAAAATATTTTTTATTTCAAGATTTTCCTTAGAAACGTTCAGGATCTTTAAATATTCTAATTTGGAGCACATAAATTGCATGCACTTGGGTCTATTTCCCATTGGTCTCAGAATTACTTCTCACTTATCGTTACCCAGTGGGCACCTGTGGCTAAATCACGGCAGAGGAGTAGCGTCGCGCACGTCATTCAACCACAACCCCGTTTATTGGGCGGGTAACATTTACATAGTCTGTCTAAAGTAAGAACTCCCTTAGCCATTCATCTGGACCCGTGGCGAACTGTTTCAAGCAGGGGTGTGAGTCACTGTTTAGGACAGGTTTTGCCTCGGGTCAGCAGGAGAAAGGGAATCTTTTTCTCCAGTCTATTGTGTTAGCCATAGGGTGAAGAGAAACTACAATCCCTGAAATGCGCTATTCTTGTTTCCATAGCAGCAGCCAACGGCTTCAGACTTAGTGGAAGGGAAGTTCTTACCTTAGACAAACAATACACAATCACTCAGAAGAAAGTACATTAGAACAGAGGGAGAGAGAAAGTGACATCCATTCCTACCATGATATTCGAGCCCACAAACACTGGCCCCGTTTTCCAGTAGAGTAATCACCAGTGATCGACAATTTGGAGCATTATTAAAAAATCGTCATTTGCCAATATAAAAATGTTGAGTTTAAAATATTTATTTTAAAAATAAAGACTCCTTAAAAATCTTTTCATGTAAGTGTTAACCCTGTAGTACCAGAAGATGTTAAAGTATGATTTATCAACATTTTAAATCAGTGGTCTAAATTCAGTTCTCCGATTAAAATTTAATCTCAATTTGTTTTTAAATTAATTATTCAAAATATTTTTTCCCTTACTTTTTTTAAATAAATGTAACATACATTTTCTGTTAAAAATAAATAAAATTACTTTTTTTAATAATTATTGATGTATTTTCCTTCTGATATTTTGAAATGCTAGGGAAAGTTAAATTAAGATTGTTTTTATTAATGAAATATATAGAACTAAGAAAAGAAATTAAAGATGAAGTGAAATGTAAGTAGATATGTATGGTTCCAATATGATTATTGTAAAATGATATAGTAAGCTAATTGTTATATTTGTTTTGATTGCTATTAAATTAGACTGATAAAATGAAGATAAATAAATATTTTCTGATAAGAAAAAGTAAGTCATTGATATAATTTAAGGACCATTTCTGTAGAAAGGTACATTTTGCAGTCAGTAAGCTATTAATTTCTGAAAATTCTGCTAAACAACATTAGACAGTGGTTATTAGTCAACAAAGTTAAGCGTACATTTTTTTTGGAGAGGGTACCCCTTGAATGAAATTCAAAAATTGTTTCTGCTAACGTCAAATTGTTGAGTTTAAAATATTTATTAAACTGCTCTTAAAAAGAACTTTATAAAGAACGCTATAGTACTAGACAATATTTCAATTTTGCCAATATTTTGAAGATTCTTCATGTGCAACTTACTACAGGCTCTTATTGATAGTGTCTAATATTATGTTCATTAGATTCATGCTTTTTGAGGTTTTTGAGAACACTTTGTAATGACAAAATAAAATAAAATGTAAAAATAAATATGTTACAAGAGTTATTTTTTATTTATGCTTTGAAACATTTATTATATCCCTTGCTAATTTAAGCATAATTTAAATACAGCTTTTAGTATTTTTAAGTTAGTGTGGGCATGGGGTTAGAATAGACTTCTTGAATAACTTTTTTTAATTTATAGGTCAAATTTCCTCTGTGATGTATCATAGAACATTAATGCACAGCGCATAAAAAAAGACCACCCGGAATAGTTTTGTTCTTCACATTCTAGGACCCAGTTATAATGGTTTGAGACCTTAAATATGCTAATTAATTAGAGAACACGATATTTTAAGTTACAGTAATAAAATTCATTTATTCAAAAATAATTCCACTCAGAAAATAACTTTTTGTAAATGTTTATATTTTTATATTATTTTATGTTTTTTATTATTTAAAAGTTACAAGGATTTTGACTTGTAATCAATGCAATTTATACATTACTTTAAAGGATGTAACTTTTCATGGTAAAATGCAAAATTGATTGAATGGTTCATTAAAACTGAATTTTAAAAATAGGACTTTTGTAAAAAGTACTATAATATGATTTATATGGTTTTTACCATAGCCGTTAAAAATAGTTATGGTCAAATTAAGTTTTAACTAACTTATGATCTTCAAATTTAAAACACTAACCAACAACATTGTCTGCCGTCAAATTAGTTAGTCTGTTGTAGGAACTCGCTAAACGTATAAAGCAATGCGTGTTCGACCAAGTTATCGTCTGCCTAAATAAAGCAGTGTACTTTTATTTTAAAAAATCATACCTTACAAAATTTTCGACTTTTAGAAGAAAAAAGAATTTGGGCTACAACTTGTTTTCTGATGAGCATTACCAGAATACCAAATATAAGATAATACTTCTTCTAAAGTTCTGAACTTCTAAAATTACGGCAAAATTACAGCAATCCTTTTAACGAAAACAAAGATGTAATGTTTTTATTGTATTTTTGGCAGTTATTGTCATTGATTTTCACAAGGTTTTTAAATATCCTGATATATTTCAAACAATAAAAAATATTAGAATCGTGCATTTGAGTATTTACTTTTCAAGGCACAGATTCTAGCAAATTTTTAGCAGCAATTGTTATTGATTTCTCCACAGTTTTTAAATGTGATATTTTTTTAACGATATTATTTAATACAACAACTTAATCTGGAAACGAAACATGCATTTGAGGAGTCATGTGACATCGTTGTCGATCTTTTTCACGGTAATTTCCAGCACGGATTTCATTATTTTTATTGCAATGATTATATACAAAATGTGAAGGAAATAATTTGTTCGTTCCCCTCCAACAAAATGCAAAAATATTACATTTTTAATCAAAAAAGTAAATATTATAGTTTTTTTTGTAAACATAACGTTTTTGTAATTTAAATTAGTAGCATATATGTTTGTTATCATTAAAAGTGTCTTGCAGATAGATATCAGAGCCAGAAAGTTTTTGTTGCAGATAGCTTGACAAAATTCTGCCACAGGGAACTAATCCACATTCAATTCAAATAGTGTTATAATTATGTGATACACTAAAAGCTTAAGAATGTACATAGCTTACTTATGAGTATCATCTCCAGCTTGAGAAGCATTGTCTTCAGTGTAAGTTCCAAGCAATTCAATCCTTACTTTGGCAGCCAACTCACTAATAAAATAAACACACTAATTTTTATTTAAATAGTAACTAGCTATATTCAACTCTTATTATAGTTATTTTGTTAATGATTAAAGAATATACTCAATACAAAAAATTGGAGAATAAATTTAAATTCAGATAAGTATAAAGCTTAGTTCACCAGACATTATTTACATCAAAGAAAATACAGTCAAATTCCAAAATAGCGAATATTTCAATGCAACGAATATTTTAAGAATCCTTAAATGAATCTCTATAGAAGCAATGAATTAAAAATACCGATATTATGAAATTGGTAATCCAATTCAACGAAGATGAAAATAAGCAACATTTTCTCTCATGATCAAAACACTTTTCCATTCTTCAAATCTACATAATGATCTCAGAATTAAAATTTTTTTGCATCTTCAAAATAAAAAGCTTCGGAATTAAAAAGATAATCACTGGGAAGGGACTACCTTGAAAAGACTAAATCCTAACCCACGATCATGTTTGAAGAAGTAAAAATACATGGAGCTTCCCAAAAGAGTGATTTCCATTTCAGGTGTTTGAAAATGCACATAATTTTGAGAAGTTTGTAATTTCAAATTTTTCTAAATCCCTTAAACAGAAAAAAATTGTGGATTACGTAAATTCTGATATGTAAGTGAAAAAAAATTCTTTGTTCATTTTAATTAAATTTTTTTGTGAGGTTTTAAAACAGTGATTTGATATTTTCTACAAGTAGAGTAAAAATAGATGAAAACTGTAAATAAATGCAATATGTATTATTTCTTTTATGCAAAAATTCCAATGCAACAAAATAATTTCGGTTAATGTCGAATTCCACAATATCAGTATAATGAATATTCGTTATTGATTAGCGATTGCTTCGGTCCACAAGGAATTCACAAAAATGGGATTTGACAGTATTTAGTAAAGAACAAACAAAATGAATATAGGGTGCCACTCATTTTTAGAAAAAAATTCCTTGATTTTTTATAGGTATATCAAGAAAATTTCAATGAGAATGCCGAGAATATTTTATCTATACCATGCAATTATTACATAATTTTTTACTTCTAATGCCAAATATTAGATTTTGTGAGGAAAAAAAAAAAAATCATTGAATTAAAGATAGAAACATGTCAGTTTGACTAAAATGTTGAATTTTTACAACAAATAATTGTAATAATTAATCTCCAATCTCAATAACTGATTACTGTTATAGACAAATCAAAGACTAGTTATTTTCCAGGTACGATAGGAATTTTCCAGATTTTTGCAAAAAATTGCAATTTTACCCGATTTTTGGAGTTAAAATAAAATTACCTGACAATTCCCCTGTTCTCTCGATCACCAGAATTAGTTTACAAAGAATATTTTTAGTGAAGAAAAGAAAAATAAATAAGAAAAATTGATACATTTTATTTAACTTGAATATATTCAGTAACGTATGAAGCTTAATTCACCAGACATTGTTTACATTGAAGAATATATATTTGAAGAAAAAAGAAGTAAATAAGAAAAATTTCGAATAAATTTTAACTTATATTACATTCAGTAATGTTTGAAGCTAGTTCACTAGACATTGTTTACACTGAAGAATATGTTTACTATAAAAAGTATAGGAAAAAATTTTTTGATTTAATAAATTTTAATTTAAAATACGCTCAGTAAAGCATGAGGTTTAGCTTATCATACACATTTGTTTTTTAGAAGGAATGAAAGTAAAGGAAAAATAAAAAGAAGAAAAAAAAGAAATTGTAATAATGAAGTCGAGAACAATAAATAAATTGGGATCTACTGGCTTGCTTATGATAAATAAATATTGAACTTCAAAATCTTCTTTCTCAACATTACATTACTAGTGCTATTTTGCTGTTTAATTTATTAAATACATTAAATAGCTATGAGAATAAAATTTATAATTACACAGCTGCTCTGTGACTCAAAAAGTTTGAAAAACTCTGATCTATATTATTACAAGTATATATTTATTTTTTTGAGGTTTCTTTCTAGAAAACAAAGTTCTTAATTTACAAAACTATTGTCTTGATATTTGCTTCTGAAGTTTGGACAATGACAAAACAGGAGGGAAATTGCATCACAATATTTCAGAAAAAGATTTTGCAAAGTATACTTGGAGGTGTAAATGAAAACAATAATTGGAGAAAGAGATTTAACTTTAAATTGTACAAGATTTATAAACAACCTGATATTATTAAATAGATAAAAATAAAAAAATTAATTGCATGGTCCACATGATTCAAATGAGTGATGACAATACAATAAAAAGATATTGCATTTTAGACCCATTGGAACAAGAAAGCTGGAAAGACAGTGTTTGAAATGGGCTGATTTGCCGGAGTCTGATTTTCTTGCAAGTAATAAAAAGAATTGGAGACAACGATAAATTGAAAGTCCTTATGGAGAAATCTTAAGATGAAGGCATTGGCCCATATTGGGCTGTCTGACAAACTAAAATTATAATGATATTTATTTTTTCTTCAATACTTATATAACAATACTTATAATAAAACAATACTTATATGCAATTATTTGGTATGATTGCACCAACTAAAATTAAATTTACTATAGATATGAGCATACACAATGTGAATCAATTGATTAAAATCAGCACCTTAATCATTTGATATTTATAAAAAACAATCATAAAATTAAATCACTTAAGTAAAAAAAAAAAAAGTTAGATTATGTAATCATCCATAAAAGGAAGTAGAAGCATGAACTTAGAAAAGTAGAATCATGAATAAACTTTCCTGAGTAATAAAATATAGAAATTTTATAATTAATATAATAATATAATTATATTAATATAATTAATATTAATTAATATAAAATGTATTAAAGCACATTTATAAATTAAAAAAAAAAAAAGAAATGAAAAAGTTTAAAAAGCAGAGCAAAGATACATGATAAATAAACACATTTTTATAATCTGATAGATTAATGACAGCCTTAAAAACATTTTCTTTCTATGGCAGTAAAGCATACCTGCCAACATGGAGAAACAAAACATTTTACTAGCAACATTTTTTAGGCTACGAGTACATTTTGGATACATCATGCATAATCATGTAAGTCAAAAAGAGAAAGTCAAAATCAGAAATAATTTATGCACTTACATTTAGTGAAGTAAAAAATATGTATATAAATCTTAATCTAAAGAAATTTTTTTTAAATCATTAATTATAATTACTTAAACTATTAACATCCAACATACTGCAGTACATCATCTGTTGAGGAATAAGTATTTGTGCCATCAGCAGATATTTGATCGCCAAATTTTTCAACAAATACGGAGAAATTTGAGAATATACCGGTAAACAGGAGATAATTGTAAAATACAGGAATCTTCTCTAAAAAACAGGAGACTTGGCTGGTATGGTCAAGTCCCTTTTTTCTGTTTCTGAAAATAAATTATTGAAGATTTAAAAACTTTAAAACAACAAATAATTTCACATAAAAAAAAAGAAAAATGTCAACTTAAATTAGAAAAAAAAGGAAACTTACAAAAAAAAGTTTTTTTTTTTTTTTTCTAATCACTTGTTACATGATTTTATTAAAATAATGAAATTCATTAAACACATCATATGTTGTAAACTATTCAGGAAAAGGAAAATAGGAGAATAAATAGCTATTTTTCTTAAATTTTGGTTTAGCTGTTTATGGTTTTAATTCACTGCTATTGAAAATTTTTTTAAAAAAAATTACATAATAAATATTTTCTAATTTTTCACAAAAAAAAAAAAAAAAAAAGTTGCATATTTGACTTTAGCAGTTATTACTTAAAGTATTATATTAAAGAAGCAGTGAAAGTATACAAAAAAAATATTGCTGCTACCATGTAAAGTCAATATACATTTATTAAGGTGAGCTTCTCTTCAGGAGTAAAAAAAAAACTATGTATTTTTAAATACACTGTGACGAACTGAAAAGAACGTTAAATAACTATTATTGCAACATAAAAATAATACCGTATTAAAAGTATCAAAATTGGAAATATATGCGAAACTGGACATGTGATCATTGTCCTAAAGGGTTTAAATTCGAAAAATGCATATGTGATAACATTGCTTAAAAAATATAATTAAAAAAATTAAAATGGTTGAAAAAAATTGGAATCATGATAGAACCGTTAAAGTGATTTTTGAATAAATCACCAAGAAATTGTCGATACAACATCACATTAATCAAAAATATAACACCGTATTAATATGAAATTAAATGAATGCAAAAACTGTTGGGAAACAGTACTTTACAACATAATCGCCCTGAATCAAATGTCTGAAAAAAGTCAACTTTAAGGTGAAAAAGGCAAGTAATAGCATCTTATTAAAAAAAACCTGAGGAAAAAGCTGAAAAAATTAAAAAAATTCGCCTGAGCGCCTAAGGTAAACACTGAAAATAAGACTATAAGAAATCAAATACGTCCAAGAACGATTTTCGAATAAATCATTAACAAATAGCTGTTTGTTGAATACATGTCACGTAATAAACATCGTATTAATTAAAATGTATGATCTCATATTCTACAAATTCCACAGTAGATTGGAAAACTAAACTTAAGACACATAATGACTACAGTCATTCCTCGAATAATTAATAAATTATCTTCTTTTCTTCACATATTCAATCCTCTTCTATGCCCCACTCATAGTTCTTCTTTATTAGAGCAAGAGGATAGCAATATCACGGGTTTAGGGAAATGAGAAATCTTTCTTTTGATTGAAATGGGGGGGGGGGGGAGATTGTGAAATTAAAGTGTGATAAGTGACTAAGCCTTAAAAACAGTGAATAAAAGTTACTATTTTTTAAGATAGTGACATTAAGTGAGAAAAGTGACTCACGCCCAGCCTTACAATATTTGATCGAAGTTCCAAAACACATTAAATAAAAGTCATATATTTGAATCTAATACTGTTCCTATTCAATGCAGGTAAATAGTTACAAAACCTTTGACTCAAGCAATACTTCATGCAAAAAAAAAGCAGTTTCTGGAGTTTCTAGTAATATTTGGAGTCATGGGCCAGAAATTCGAATCTGTTGAAAAAAATGCATGTATCAGAGAAAGTACATTTTGTGTCTGAATACATAACATAAAACATCGTGTGCACTAATTAATTAGCATATTTGAGAGCTTGAGGGTTTTAAGCAATTAAGATGGAAATCTAAAACGTAAAAATCTGATCATTAGATCAAAGTGTTTTTTTTTTGGCCCACTGTACATCGATACCCAGACAAAAACTCAGCAGAATAAAATTTTCAATGCGTTATGTAATGATTACAGATGTTTGATATAAAAAATGTAAATAAAAAGTAATAACTATATCACATTATTAATAACAAATTAAAATTCATTTATGTTTGTGAGATAATTTAAAGAGCAACCATAATCTTTACTGGTCTCCCCTTTCTCACAGTATAGATTTTCCATCCTATCTATGACTGCATTTTGTCTCTTATAAATGAAAATAGGACTATTTATTTCCTGGTTTTATATTATTCTTTTAAAACAAAGTAAGGGACAGCCATGATATTTTATATTATTATACATGAAAAGTGAGCAAAAAATTAGGTAATCAGTGAACACGTAGAAAAGAAAGGCATACTTTACTTAAATCTTTAAAAACCATATGAATGCTATCAGTTTGTCCAGCTACTTGCACCCAATTGCAATAGACATCATAACATAGGAGAGAGTTTTCTCCCATACCAGCAAATAAATTTCGCAACCTGTGAGAA